>VZSE01013033.1:184275-223380 GCA_013398275.1 Promerops cafer
GGTCCCGCAGCCGCTACCTGCAGCCAGGGCCGCCCCCGCCCGCAACACGTGCGCCGCGACTTTGCACGGAGCCGGCAAAAAGCACATTTTGCTTTGGATGTGTTTTGGTTTCGTTGCGGTTTTTTTTCCTTTTCCCCCTTCACTTAACGTCGCAACGGCGAAAGCAGAACCCCGTCCCCGCTCCACACAACCCCGCAGGCGGCGAGCACCAGAGCCGCAGCACGGACAGAGCCGGCGCGGAGCAAACCCAGCGGCTGCTCGACGAGCGGCACCGGCGGGTTCCAAACTTCGCTGCAGACACTTACCTGTCCCGACAGCGCCGACCGTGGACTCTGCCCGCAGCCTCTCGGAGCTGCCGGCCCGGGCTGCCGGGCACCTGGCGGGGCAGGCAGAGCAGGGGCAGGCAGGGCAGGGGCAGGCAGGCGCAGGCAGCTCCCGCTCCGCCGCTCCGGCTGCCTCCCCTCCGCCTCCCTTTTTATATCCATCTCCCAACCGCTGGCGGTGCCCGCACTGTTTACAGCGGCTGAGCCGCTGGCTCCTCCCAGCCGGGGACGTTCCCTCCAGCCTGGACGTATATCTACGGTCGGAGCCCTGATGCCCCGCTGCCCGCACGGAAAGGTCTTCCGAGCTCCAGGGGCAGCGGGCTCCTTGCCGGGCTCCCCGCGGGCCTGTGCAGACCCGCTGAGCCCCCGGCGGGGCTCAACAGCCCCATGCAAAGGATGAGGCTGTGTGCCAGCTCTCTCTCCCAGAGCAGAGGGCTGAGGCACCCCAGCTCCCGATGTCCTAAACCGCGGCTTGGCATGCCTTGGCCCTTCTTGGGAGGCAGCTGACCCCTCTGGCACCTTCCCGTGGTGGTGTTTCACCCTGAACTGTCCTGTGTCTGGCAGATCTACAGACGACACTGTAACCCAGCAGCTGCAAAGGCTCCCCTGACAGTGGGTGAGCAGAGAGGTATTTGCCACTTCACCGCCCCATCAACCTGTACTCAGAGTCTGCAGTGAGAGGAGGAGGCTTAGAAACTGCTCTGACAAGACACAGACACAAAAACCCCGTGTGCTGGGACTGCCTTCCTGGTTTGGAAGTTTCCAGTCTCAGTGGACATGGCACTTGTCACACCATCACACCTATCACTGACCATCACACGCTGGTGTGTTTCCTATGAACCCCAACATCATGTTTTTTCATAGACTCTGAAATACAGCACAGCTGAGCTTCTGGATGACACATAAATACAGGTATCTGCTTTACTGCAGCCACAGCCTCTCTCCCCCAGGGTCGTAATCCCTCATCTCCACTCCAGAGCCCAACATCCCGAGAGGACAAGCCAGAATGGTTCCAGCCACTACTCCTGCCCAGGCCCAAAGCCAAAGAGGTGCAGAGCCACCGGTGCTGTCGGTCTCAGAGACATTTGTGTGCCATCATCTGGTCAAACTGTTCCAATCTGTCACCTCTGAAATTTATTCTGGTGCAGGATTTCTTCTGACAGAGGGCACAAAGACGCTATAGTCATGTTAATAAGGAGCAAGTGCTGTCAGACAAAATATGGGAACAGACTGGAAGCAGAGGGGGTGGGTGAGGGGCACAGCCATGCCCCGTGCTCCAGGCAGCAGCTCTGGTGAGGGAGCAACATTCACTTGTGCTAAACAAAACACATCCACTCTCTTACACCCAGTCCTGGGACCCAGAGAATTGCTGAATCTGAAGATAAGCATCCAGCCCAGGAAAACAAATCCAGATAACACTCCCTTGATCCAATAGTACATAAGTACAGGGAAATGCTAGAGCTGCCACCTTTGCTACCAGCTGTTCATCTGTCATTTAGTGCTGGCACTTCTATTCCTGTCTCAAATAGCTTTTGTCATTTTCCTTCCAAAAAAGCAGCATTAGTCAGCGTTGTGCCTCCTCCTTATCTGAATATGACACATGAATGCAGGTCATGGGAACACAGAGCTGTTACCAGAAGTATAGGAAGCTTCGCTCCATTTTTTAAGAAAAAGATTATCTACTGGTGGAAGTTTCAGGCAAGACAAGACAAATAAGACTATTTTGTCTTAAAACACACTAAATTCTCCAAACTCAAGGTTTGTAGAAGTGCAAAATTCGAAAAGGACCTGAGCCTTTACTTCTGCCACGGTCCTAGAAATCTCATACACTGTTACTTAAAATATTTACTTCATGCAAAAGATTTCACAAACTTGCAATCTAAATAAAAGATATCAATAATTAATCTAACATAGTAATAGTAGAGGTAAATGCAAAGCACTTGGTTAGTGCTAAGTTTGTGCAGACCTTACAGAACAATCAGCAAAGCCAAAGTCACTCCTGCTTACCTGGGACTTTTCCTGAAAAAGCAACCAAAATCTCAAAGGTGTGAGTACTGTTTAAATCCATTAAAGGCATTTTCTCTTTCATAGCCAGAAACAGACTGGTTTGATTTTGGGGGGTTTTTTTGAGATAACTACTCTCAGGTGAAAGATTTCAGTGCCATTTCACCCCATATTAAGTTTTCACTGGCCTAAGGAAGAAAATTTCAGACTAAAAGGGACTGAACATATCACTCTGTTTTCGAAAGATTGCTGTCTCTTTTGAAAGTAAACACAGAAGCACACATTACTGCCTGTAGAGTGGTGCTTGGCAGCTAAACTCTTTCACTCTTTAGATTTCATTTTTCCCAGCTGATTTATGTTTTGCAGCAGCACCAGGATGAAGTTTACACCAGAGCCCTCTGTTACAGGATGCATCCACAGCGTGAGAACACTCCCGAACAACCTCACACCTGCAAATGAGAAATCATGACTAATGCTCACTGCCTCCAACATACGCCTGGTGTAACTCTTCCTCACAAAAATAACCAACCCGAGCCCTCCTCCGAGTGCTATTGTGGGTTATAAACTGCAGTTTACCCTTCTAACAAACAAAAATGGGTCTGTAATGGGCTGCCAGGGATGAGACAACCTCGACCGCCTGTGTCTTGGCACATCGCAGTGACTGTTATGCTTTGCCTACAAACACAGCTGTAGTGTTCAATACCAAATATCGAGGGCTGAGATTTTCATGGTAAGGCAAGGGCAGAGAACCAAGCTAATCTGAGTGAGTGGTGTGTGGGAATTGACTCGCAGGGCACAGACACCCCTGTCCAGGGACTCGGCTCTCGCACACGAGTGCAGGGAGCTTCCTGCTCTGTGATTTTTTCCCGGGCACACTCCCTCGCTGGGCGGTTTCCTGTTTCCTTCGAGAAAGGAAGGAGGAACGAAGGCAGCATCCCCTGAACAGCACCCCGTTCCCACGGAGTACTGGAGGCGCCGCGGGTAACTCTGGCAGTGGGGGCCCGGCGGGCTCTCCGCAGGGCCAGCACCAGCTCAGACCCCGATGTGCGAGCCAGGAGCTCCCAAGGACACGGAAACGGGGGGGACACGAAGGGACACGGGGGGACACGGAGGGGACACGGGGGCCGACTGTCCCTGCAGAGCCGCGGGTGGCCGGGAGGCGGCGCCCTTGCACAGCCGCTGCCCCGCGGCCCGGCCAGAGCCCGCGCGGCCGGAGCGACCCTGCCCATCCCGCAGCGGTCCTGGCCATCCTCTATCGACCCTGCCCATCCCGCAGCGGTCCTGGCCATCCTCTATCGACCCTGCCCATCCCGCAGCGGTCCTGGCCATCCTCTATCGACTCTGCCCATCCCGCAGCGGTCCTGGCCATCCCTCACTGCTCCTGCCCATCCTCTATCAATCCTGCGCATCTTTCACCGACTCTGCCCATCCTCCACCGACTCTGCCCATCCTCCATCGATCCTGCCCGTCCTTCACTGATCCTGCCAAGCAATGGGTGCCCCGAGCCCGGCTGTGTCTCAGCCCAAGAGCTGAGAGCAGTTCCTGGCACGGCACAGGACCCACCCATACCAGGCTGCACCCAGCAATGCCCACCCCTCACCGGACCCCGCCATCCCTGTCAGCCAGCACCAGAATGTGTTTGAGATACCAAACCCACATCTCCTCCTTGTGTACCTACCAGTTGGTTCCTCTTTGGGCTTTATTGGCATTTTTCTTGGTTTAGTGATTTGCTTCTGGAGCAGAGAGAAGGCCTCGGACTGCTGGACTTGAGACAACACTCCCATATTCCCGAGGAGCTGGAGCATCCTGTATAGCAAGAACAGCTTCACCTTGTGCTGGATCACCTGGAGGCCACTGATGTGAATTTTGAGCAGGTTGGCATTTTGATCACAGCTACAAAACCAAGAGAGATTCCAGGCCAAGCTAGGTCCAAAGGTATCCATTAAAATATATCAGAAGAGTTTAAGGAATACTTCACAGGACAAGTGCTTTTCTTGTGGCTTCTGGCCCAGGTTCTGACTTAGCAAACTTCTCCTGTGATAACTCAAGAGAGAGCTGCTTCTGAACAGGCTGGAGGGTTTGTAAGAGCCCAGTCCCACAAAGGGTTTTCTTACTGTGCAACAGTCTTTCACAATCCATGTGCCACAGAGAACTTCTGGGATTTGGCCTATGTTCTGACATAATTATAAATACAGTGAACCTATTAAACATAAACAGCAAAGAATTCCAGAGAGTTTGTTTCCTCAAAATATATGTGTACATAACTACATTTATGGATGTTCTGCTGCAGCCCTGGCTACAGACCACTGCACCACTTTGACCAACACTGAATGTTTCAACAGGCCAAATCAAGAGATGTATGATTACTAAAATGTAACAATGGTTATATATAATTTTTCATTTAAAGTACTCTTTAATGCTCAGGAAAACTATCTTCATTATTCATACAAACACTCAAAGACTGCATGGATTCCCCCCCCCCCAAAAAAAAAAACCACGAAAGAAAATTTACTATTCCATATTAATTTTCTGAAAAACATTTTAAAAAGTTGCTGAAATTGTTATTCTTGTTAAAGACTTTTTTTTTATACTTGATTAAGGAAGGAAACTTTTACAATCCTGCTGAGGCATTTGCACTTTGGGTCCAGCCCCAGGGTCCAGCACAGACTCTATTTTTCCAACAGATAAACCCACTAAGTTGGGTTTAAAGGCTCCATTTTGCTTTCCAGCTGCTCTTTGTCTCTGCTTGCTGATTAAAGCCATTAGTCTGGTGTAACCAGGTGAAGCTGTGGCTGCTCAAAGGCCACAGCAACTTCATCCTGTTGATAAAAAGGTGCTGGTAAGGGACAATTGGGACTCTATGGAGCTCAAATTTTCTTCCAAGGCAGTGCCCCTATCCAGCTCTCCTTCCTCCAGGTTGAGCCCAAAGGTTCAATTTACACTCTGGGAATGGATCAATAAAGCAATTACATGCAACATAAGTAGGCTGGGACTTCACGATAAGTAGGGCTGCAAACACAAAAGAAAGCTCTGATAATTAAAAGGGACAAGGAACCCAAAACTCAGTGGCATATCGCCAAGAGTGTTTGAAATGGTGAATGTTTTAATGTAACAGCATACTCCTGAAGGCTTGGAGGTCATGTCCTGGGAGCCCTGGAATGTGCCTGAATCCTTCCCTTTCATTTTTAAGCAAAGAACAAAATTTTTTAGACTGTTTTTCTATTTCCTAGAGGGGCATGCCAGATCAGCATGTTTGAGAAGCTTTAGATTTGTTATTTATTTGATTCAAGATTAAAGTTATCAACTTCAAGTAGTTGTGACTTAGGGTCCAAGGGATTGCTTGCCTATTGTAATTGTATTAGTTAAGTGTTCTAGGAATATGTTGGAATTTCATCTATCAAAATGCATGTTCATGGCTATAACTCATCCCTGAATACAACATTGTATTACTTAGCTTAGTCCTAGCAGTTATATTTTACAGATGGTCCACTCAGAGGAGGACATGAGGCACCACTGCCATCCCACTGCTCCTGGTTGGAGCCAAAGGGAAAGGGTTCTGGGGCAGATCCAAAGCATTCCTAACGGCACTGCTACAGCAGAGTGACTTGAAATGCAAGTGATGTCAAACCTTTTAGCAGGTCTGCAAGTTCCAAGAACAAACTGCGATGAAAAACGTTATTTAGGATAAGCAAACTGTGGATTAATGTCTTCTTAGTTTAAAGCAGCTTTTAAACTAATAATGCCTAGAAACAAAAGGAGAAAATAAAGGAAAGACCCACTGCATGCAGTCACCTCCAGAGGCACAGCAAACCAAGCCACCTATGTTTGCCTTGAAGTCCAAGTGTAATCCAGAGGCGTGTGTTCCTTCCGCTGCTTCTCCTGATAAAGCAAGGCTCAGATCCAGCGGCTCCGCGCCTCCTCCCCTCCCGGGACATCCTGGGCCTGGGGCGCTGGGGCAGCCCCGCCGAGCGCAGCGCAGCCCGGACGCCGCTGGGCACGGAGCCAGGGGCCGGGGGGATCCCCCAGCACACAACAAGGGCACGGCCCGGGCCAGCGGGGATGCTCCGGCCTCTGGATCCCTCCAGCGCAGCCCCGTCCCACGCAGGGCGAGCACAGCCCGCAGGGACAGCCGGCACACGATTTTACTCTGGAAGGCGACGTGATGCGCTCCCAGCCCCGCAGCGCCGGGCCCTGAGGAAACCCAGACTAAAGAACCTTTACCCTTACAGGAACCAGAAGGCAATTTATAATTGACCTACTAATAGTGTAGGGGTCTTCTTGGAGTTTCTTTTTTTTTTTTTTTTTTAAGACAGCAGGCATGTTACCCTTACACTTTCTGCAAAATTAATTTGATTACTGCTGAAACTCATCTGCAAAACCAGACATAGGCAGAGTAAAAGGAGCAGGGCTCACTCTCCTGCTGTAAGGAGCAGCTCCTGCTTTTTACTGTTGTACCAAAGCTATGAGACCCAAGTACAACCTCCTGCTTTGAAATTCACACCCATCTGACCTCAGTATTACCACTGGACTTGGAAAGCAACACAGACCCAGCAGGGAGTTTCTGTGCCTGACCTCATTCCCAACGGCGGAGTGCCCACCATCAAAGAGAGACCCCACCCCTACCCAGTGCTGGAGTACAAACGACTGCATTTGAGCTACATTTCAGAGCTAAAATGTTTGGAGAGTTCCACATAGAAGGACATACAGAAATGAGTTAAATGGGCTTAACTGAGATCATTAGTTTGCTTTCACAAGAATAGACCTGGGGAAAGAAGTGTTTTCCGAGAGAGAACAATCAAGTTTTACGGCTGAACGAATAACCAGAGGAAGCAAGTACATTGGGTCTCTACTTCTATGTTTAGCACCATTTAGAAAAAGCAAATGCAATACAGAGTTTATAGATGTGTACAATGCTAAGCATAAATACAGGTTTGGGTATTTAGAGTTCAGGGTCAGCACCCCGAGCAGAGCGGGCACAAGTTACAGGAGTGACGTGTAAGAACCAGGAACAAAACCGCAGCAGAGGCAACACAGGTAACAGGCCTCCATGTGAGCACAAGTTAAATTTGTAACAGTTACATAAATTTTAAAAGGATACATATCAGACTCCTTGGAAAATGACACCTTTGAAGCTGTAACAAATATTCTCCTCTGGCTTTTCCAAAGTACAAACACAAGACAACTACTGATAGTAAACAGATGTAGCACGTCTTACCTTCCTGCAAACAACCTGTACATCACCTGTGGCTGCACTACATGAACAAAAATGGTCAGTCACACAGGAAAAATGGACAGAGCATCCCCATCAACAACAAAATGTTAGTGATTGCTCACACCTTTGGGAGACCCGTTGCATAATTTATCCAGGCACACAGAGCCATTTTTACAGTGACACCTTGATAGCTCTAAAATATGCATAACAAGTTCTTGTAAAGGCCCACATTATACATTTAAATTACAGCATGTCAGCAGTTTGCTGGAACAGACTATTTTTTTAAGCCCAAAATTTGTTTTTCATAACCTCACATCATCCCCTTTCCTATAATTTAAAAATTAAAATATTTTAAAAAATTTTAAACTGTTTTTACTTTAAAATAATGAGGACCTGAAATTCACTGTCATGGATGAAACTGCATCTTCATGACTTGGACACATTTCTTTCAACTAATAGTTCCAAGGTTGACCAGCAGTGTTTTGAAATGCTTGAAACTTTTATACAAGTTTACAATACAAAGCAGCTCACTATTAGCATTTATTTTGTGCAGAGCATACATCAGAAAATTATAAAAAAATCAGAATTCATTTAAGAACTATTGGATGAGAACAGGGCTACAAGGAAAATTATTTAAGGGAACAAACAGGTAAACAAATTACTGAATTAAAAGAAAGGGAAGAAGATCCATACCAGTGGATCAACGATAGGTCATTAACATTTTAATTAAGACCAAAACATCTGCGTTCGTTTGATGCAGATGAACTTCACAAACCAAACCAGACAATGCAGAAGGCAGAAGACCCAGGCCCCTCTGAGAATCAGTTAAGCAGGAATTCAGGCAAATAAAAGACAGCACAAGTATCCACTTGTACTGTATCCACTTGTCCATGTTCAGCCAGGACATCAGGAACTGTGGCTGCAACTCAGAGACCATGGGACATAAATAACAATGCTGAATTCATATTCAGGGTTCTCATTAACAGAGGAATACTGGCAAAAAACAAAGCAAATGCAAAGACAAGTCACAAAATTACTTCAGGAGTTGGAAAAGTAGCGATCAAAAAATCAATTTATAGGGAAAAGGTTAGAAGTATCAGTTTGTTAAAGTAGAAGGGTAGCTACAGAGGGTCATGAGGAGAAGAAATGTTGCAGGCTGAGGTTTCAGAGCAACACAAAGTTCAATGTGGGTACCAAAAAACCAGAGCTAATTAGGTAAAAATCCCCCAAGTCACTACATGGACAGGCTGACCCTTTCAACATTACCTTGAATACCTGTACCACACACAGCAGCTTGGTTTCCACAGGGCTACAGTCCCAGGAAGAACACATGTAGGAATGGAAGAAAACTACTGTGGATTTATGAAGGTACAATAAATATATATAAAATCAGACAAGTATCTGAATATTTATTTAAAGTACAGGAGGGAAGTGCTGATCTTGAGGTGGTGATTAGGCAAAACCTGACAATTTTGGCTGGCAGAGTCACCAAGAGAACTGCTGGGGGCCCTGCTGCTTGGGACAATTAAAAGTCACAACTAGACAACACTGATGCCCAGATCCAGACTCTAAGGACCCAGGTGATGCAGACCAGGATGCATGTCCTCATTTCCCTGGAAGTGAAAATACAAGCTTTTCCCCTTTTGCAGTAATAGGGCCAAGGCAATAATCAAAGACAATGCACACTTGCAGTGCTGAAAATTAACTGCAGGCCTGTTATAGTAATTCTTAACAACTATGTTCAAATATTTCTTCCAGGCAATGAATCATGATTTTTCATTACTTAGAACCATCTGAACACCATTTAAACATAACCTCTTGCACATTTGATTCACATACCCAGCTTACTCTATCAAGTAATGTTTTTACACTTTGCTCATGTACGAAAATTATGCACCAAATAAGATTCCAAACCTGAGCAAGCTCTAATCCATGCATCCTTTATTCCATTACAATCACTGTGTTGCTTTCTAGCAACAGGACACAAACTGCAATCAATCGCAATCAATTTATACAACAATCTGAGGCTTACAGTACATTTAAGGCCTTTAAATTTGGAAAAATTAGACCTATCCTAGCAGTGTAACAATTTTTAAGTGTTTTGCATTTCTGATGCATAATCTGTGCGATTCCAGTGTCAAAGAATCAAATTACTTCTAAACTAAAAAGATCAGCTCAATGAAAATTTAGTTACATAATTCATCAAAACATAAATGTGTAAATTTTATTTTTTTTTTTTGTCCTGGAAACTTTATAAAACTTTAATAGCAAAATAATATAGGGATAAAAACATATTTTAACAAAATGTATTCAATCATATACAAACCAGAATTTTGCAGTTTATTGTAACTAGACTTAAATTAAAACTACCAATTAAGAATCTATGCACAATGTAAATTCAAATATGTACAGTACTTTTAAAAAGTCTACAGGAATGCTTTACAGAAGGAAATGTCTGTTATGGCTATTATTCAGACAATCTGAATATTAAAATGAGTTTTCTAGTAGTAAATTTACACATTTATTTTTAAACAAAAGCAGTTTTGTCCCTAGATCCTTTAAGAATATTCCAGTTATGTTTACACAAGTAATGGAGAGGTCGTTACAGAGTTTAGCCCCATATAGTAGTTCATTTATTTTCAGTTAAAAGTATATTTAAATAATTTACTTAGGAAGATCAGTAAGATAACAAAAGAACACTAGAAGGGATGAGGGGGAACTTCATCACAATAACTTTCCAGTTACAATACCACAGCTAGAAACTTCACAGAGAAAGTACTCCCTTAGATTGAACCCATGATTGTTCAGAACAAGCTGTAGCTCATAACAGTTGTGTTCTCCACTCTGAGAACACAGTGGGGGAAAAGTCTTTGCAGGACAGAATTATAAATGATCTGAAGTGAGACAGAGAAAACTGATCTTCGATTAATACAGCACTAGGTAAAAAGTGTCCCCATAAGCAGCTAGGATTCCCACTTCCTTCAGGGCAATGAAGCTAAAAATTGTTGGAATTACAGTAGTTGACCATATTTGTGTGCATTAGTAGAATCATTTCCAGATAGAAAAGACAAATTTCATCAGATGTTTGATTAGAACACCCTCAAGACAGGGCATTTCTTCATAGTATAAAGCTATTACAGCTATCCAGTTAAAGCATGTGCAAAAACAGGTAATTTCTTCCGTTCACAGTAACTGAGGTAAAATCAGGTAGGCTTCTTCAGGAGTTGGGAAGTTCATGAGATATGAACTGTTTTAGTCTCTCTAAGTACTGTGCATAAAGCTCTATGTCATTATGCCCAGCCCCTTCCACCCAGAGGGGCTCTACTGCTCGTGGACACCGCTCGTACATGGCCAGGCCATGGGAGAAATCGATCACCTCATCTTCGGTACCGTGGATCACCAGCACAGGAGAGGTCACTTTAGAGATCTTGTCAATGCTGGGGCAAGGAAAAGAAAGACACAGCTCAGTTTGGGGCTTTCAGTTTCACACCATTAGAGAAAGCAAGCTTAACTGTTGACACACAACCCAGTTACCACTGCATGTTTTTAAATGGCTGCAGACCACTGGAATTGTGCACAAGTGATACGGGACAAGGCTCATTCCCAAAACACACGTGTAGAAAAGGAGCCTGCACTGCCATCACCACCATCCCACCAGTGCTAACAACAAGTTTGAGTGGGCAGCATGCAAATAAAGTTTGGCACCCAAAAAACCCCCACCAGAACAGTGACTGTATCTATCACACAAAGCACTGTGAGGCGAGTAAGCTTCCATGGGCCATTCTGCAAGCATGGACTCTTCTCACATGACACATTATCACCTTCCAATTTAACAGCTTAGGAACTAATTAACTACATTCCAGTCATAAGATTTCATTAACAAAAAAAAAAAAGGCCTTGGCTCATGGAGCTTGAACCTGTCTTTGAACCCCTCAAATTAGGCAGATTCAGCTAAAGGAAAACAATCTGTTCTAAGTACTGATTGTTTAAATTCAAACAATGATATAGAAAACTGTGGGAGAAGAGCATCACACAGGGATATTTAACTCCAAACCACAGAAATCACACAGGATTTTACTTCATGTAACGAGCCTCTTTGCCAGCTGAGACTGCAAAGTGGCCTTAGAGTAACGTTTTTCCTTTTGTCCAGCTACCTCTAGCAGACCAACATAGCTTGAGACCACTTGTCACAGGAAAATGGGTTCTGAAGGAAGGGAAGAGTGACAAAGGCACCTTCCCACCTAAGAGGTCAGGCCAGAAAACCCCAATTATGAAGCATCCTGGTAGCACATGAACTTGCAAGCAGTGAACAGCAGCTTTCTCTGACTCTCCTCACACAGCCCCAGCTTTCACTTCCAGCCAGCCATTTCATGCTGGTCATTAGCAATGATTCCAAACCTGTGTAGAGACGCCACGTGCTAATGAACTCTCAGCTTCCTACCAGCTCCACTTCCATCAACAAACGGAGGAATGTGGAAAAATGAGTGTTGGTACTACTCAGTTTTATGGGAGGACAAATCTTTTTCTTCATGGTACCCAATAAAAGGTGTTTGGATTTTCCTACTCCTGAAGAACCAGAAGGCATGCAATTTTGGCATGACCATTGATTTTACAAAATGATCATGACTGCTTAAAATGATTCTAAAAATACAGATGCCAGCATACCCTGACTTAAAAACAGGTTCAAAAAAAGTTTTATGAAAATACAAAGTTAATTAAAAAGATGTAAACTGAAGCACTAAGCCTCAAACCTACAAACCTCAGCATTTAGCATTCTAGAGAACTGCCATTGGTATTCCAGTGAACAGCTGAGTGTAAACACACTTCTATCTCTGCCTCTATACCTCTCAAAAAACACCACAGGTTTCATGCCATTTAAGGTATTATTTAAAATTAAAATTCAGCCTTATTTCATTTTTCCTGTGAGGAACTTGAACTGTGTGCAACTATATTGAATAAAAAAAAAATCCCAACATAAAAGATGAATCAGAATAATGTAGATTTTGTTTTTCCCCATAATTTTCATCCCAAAATTAGTGTCATAGCCAAATGTAAATACTTTATAATCAACATGCTGTATAAACTGAATTTTTAAGCCCATGAAAGGTCTGGTGTAACAGACCTATCAGCTACATACAGCTACAGAGATGTTTATGCATAATTTTTGTGGCTAGACACTAAGTTCTCATTTATTGTAGGAAACCCCTTTCACTTCAGTATTCATATAATGAAATGATTTTTTTTCACATATATTCACAGACCATTAAGCCAGATAATATTTATATTTTGCAGAAAATTGGAAGGCGTCCCATTGCCAAGTCAGCGACTCATAAAGCAGTATTTAAACTGCACATCAGCCTTACTTAGCATTCTCAGCCACACAGCTCTGCAGCTAGAAAAATCTACAGAGACCAAATTCTCATGGAGCCCCAGCATAAAATGGACATAATAGCAACTCACTGTAGGTGCACACAGAACTATTTTGTTTCCCACTGTGAAGACAGACAGTTGAGCTGCACACATTCATAAAGTGCACTGCTGTTTATTTGCACTGCTCCCAGTACCAGGGAAGTCAGACTGACAGCAATGAACAGCTCAGCAGGGCAAGAAAAAAATACTCAAGAGCTACAGCACATCTGCTGTCACTGTTCCCTTCCCATTTTCTTTTTAAAACTGTTATTTGATTTGGCTGGTAACAGCTAATCACTGTTACTTCTGTAATCAGAGCTATGTTTAAGGCTTTGTTTTTTCCTCTCTTGCAGAAACATTTGTAAATACTGGATTTCAGGTTTGAGGATGATGAATGAGCTGGAGTATAAGTGCTTCAAATTCAGTCTGCACCTCCAACAAGTTAATTAACTAATAATCTATTCGAAAGGATTCTAAACATGGGGACTGTGAGAGCCACTATTACTTCATCAACACTCCTTCTAGCTGTTCTGGCATATGGATTTATACCTACGGCCTCCCACAGCTGCTAATTTTAATCTGTTGTAACCAAAATAAAACAAAAATAAGAAATGCAATGAATATTCCTTACTATACTTATCACAAGCATGACTTTCTGAAGTAAAGCCAAGTTTTGACCAAGACTTCAGTGAGTGTCTGTTTTATCTTCTCCCTTCCATGGACCACTGAGCTTTTTACCTGTGCTTCACCCTGCCCTGCTATACAGAGACTGGCTTCCCCTCTCATATTCCTCCATTACTTAAACTGGATCAAATGAGAAGTTCTAAAAGATTCTGAGAATATCTGCTGGTCCCATGACCTCTACTATTCCCAAATATTTGGGCACTCCAGGTCTGTTGCAATTATTTTTCCTGTGAAAACTAGACTATAAAAGCAAATGTTTTATCTTAAAAGCAGTTGTATGAAGTTTTCTAGAGATTCTTAAAAGAAGCTTAACATCTTCTAAAAGATGGGATAGGGACTTTGTTTTGGTCACAAAATCAGGATCCTACAATTCAGGATCCTCCCAGCAGGGAGGAACAAATACAAGTCTCAGTATCTACTCACACCAGCAGTCCCTTTTAAACACCTAAAGAGCATGGTGAGTGTAGAAAACCCCCCTTGCAGCAGTGATACCCACCTTGGGAAAGCATCAAAGCAATAGGTTTTCCTGGTGTCAGGAAAAGCTACCCGTAAGCCAGACATCAGGGGAGAATGGAGGATCACAGCTGCACACTCGTACCGAGATGCCAGGTCTACAGTAGGGACAGTACCAATGCTCTGACCATAGAGGATAATGTTCTCAGGACTGACACCATACCTGCAGGGAAAAGAAAGATCCCTTTAAAACAACAAACACAACACATTTCACATCAATTTCACATCACAGATGCAGAAACCAAACCAACAAAAATAGAGGGGGATAAAACCCAAAGCATCCCTCCTTGTCCTTTGTGGGTCTTCTAAGATCTATTCCTAGGAGACATGAACTTACAAGTTTAAATTTTAAAACAGTCCAGCAAAGTAAACAATCCAAATATTACACAGGCTAAAGAGAGTTCAAAGAAGGAATGGCAGTTTGGTCATTAATCTTCACCTTTTTCAGGAACAGCTCTTGTCTTTCACTCCACAGCACAGCAAATTATAAACGAGACTTCCCCCCTATTCAGAGTCACTCTCAGGAATTTCAGCTGGATGTCCTAGAGGCTAACAGCCCTTTAAACAAGACAGCTACTCCTCTGCCCACCTTTAATTCCATGCAGTTGGAATATGAAGACAAAACTGCCTTGTTAGTGACAGCAAAGACAACAGGTCTGTTCATTTTTCCAGTTACTGATCAGTATAAAGTATTTCTCATTTTCCTTTGCCAGTTTAAAATGGATTGATGCCTTGGATTTTAGCTTTTATATTTTTCAGATTCTCTGCTGCCTGGTATGTAACTGAAACTTCATATTAGGTGTTAGTAAGTGCTCTTCACAGGGTAGTTAGACAAAACAATCCCTTCCCAGCTATAGAATCAAGGACAACCATTACCCAAAAAGCATAAACAATGCAAAGAGAAGTGGGCAAGCCAGGGGGTTGAGACTTCATGACCAGGAGCTGTAACTGGACAATTGAACCCAATATGTAGACGAACCAAAACTCCTGACTGGGATCCATCTTGGATTCAACCTGGCTGGAGCCCTGGCCAGGCTCTTGTGCTGCCCAAGGTATATCCTTTTAAGGCCTCTCAGTAAATACCTATTGGTCCATTTAGTCTGTCTAGTCTCTGTTCCAGATCAGCCCTTCTAGGCATCAGGATCAAGTTTACTTTGTAACTATAAAAATACATCATTCCATAAAATGCAGGGTTCATAGCGAGTCCTGGATGGCTCCCCCATATTCCCATCCAGTCTATGAAACTGCAGCCTGTGTGCTGCTTCACACTGCAAAATAAGCTGAGAATGAGACTAATTCAGTTTTCATTTAATGTATGCAAAATAGAAAGGAATTTGGAAGGGGCACAGGAGGAGGTGACAGTGGATAAGAAGAAGTGAAGAGTATTTGGCCACCAGAAATTGTTAGGAAAGCTGCAAATCAAAGCTGTTACTCAGTTTTGAAGTATTTACCCAGATGAATTCTCTCAGTTAATTTTCTACTAGAAATTACACATTTCTAGTAGAAAATAATTTGTGTAAAACATGTCTGTTTGACAGTCTACATCATCTGTATTCCTGTGGTCACTGCTGTGACAATGAAAAGCAAACCCAGCAGTTTAGGGGTCGTATCCAGTACCCCATGTACACCTGGAAGGTTTCAATTTCCTTACAAAGCTGCTTGCAAGGTGTATAGCTGGCCTGGAGAGTACTCGACTTTCATGTACCTAAATTACTTGGCGTGTGCCAAAAGAGAAAATTAAAATTACAATAGAAGAAAGATCAATTAATAATTAAAATTAAGAATAATCCAGTACTAATCGTCCAATTACAGGCTGTCAAGATTGCCTTGTTTCATGATGAAGTATAACTAGACTGGATTGTAGGTTCTGTGAAACTGAAATTTCCTTAGTATTTTTATACTGCTGAGCATAAGGATGCTTTTGGCGTCTACTGTTACATGAAAAAGCAACTGTATAAAAATATCTCTCAGGAGTAAAATTTTATCCTCTTGGTAACCAAGCAGCAGCTGATGCTGGCGGTCTGTCACCACAGCCACAGCCTGATGTTTTTAAAGAGATGTTGTGCAGCTCTTTTAGCAGATTTTTTTTCTCCCTCAGTGTTAGGTATGGTCCAGCACACAGCAGGGCCTGGTTGACTCGGTTAACAGGACCTTGGAACAAAGTCTTGTCATCACAGACTTTGTTCCAGCTGCTGGGTGGGGAGGGCTGGAGGCATGCACCCCAAAGGCACCACATGCATCCAGCCTATCTGTCAGCTGTTGCATCTTATTAAAGACAGGCAGAAATGCATCAGCATCAGAGATATACAAGAAAACAGGACTGGAACATGATCACCTACACGGCATTTCACTGGGCATGGAATGACATTAATGCTGGCAGGTTTTGCAACGCCGTCCTGAATTGCGGTATCACGATAAATGCAAAATTTCCTTTCTGAGAGGTTTACAATATAAGTAGAATGTGGGAACAGGTGTTTGAATGAGAATTGCAGGAACACAGGACAGCACAGGGTGGCAAAAGAATTCAACACATCCAATTGCCTTAGTATGGCAATTTTCTCCAACACTGTTCAGCTTTAGACTCACTCCTTTTGGTGTTATTCTGTTTCTGAAAACATCTCATTGTTAGGGCAGTACCTTGCTATTGTGGCAATAGGTACTCTAGAGAAAAATCTGTTTCATAGTATGTCAGGTAAAGTCAGATACAGTCTACAGCATCATTAAAAAAGCCCAGAGATAAATCTAAACTTAAAGTAGCCTTTCATCACTACAACTGTTCGGTATCCAACTCCACAGAAAGGAAATGTGACAATCTGGACAAAATGAATAATTGTAAAAGGGTATTAGAGCACTGAGTTAGTGTACCCTTAGCCTATCATTAGAGCAAACGTCTTTTCTGCTTTACATTCCTACTGACTGACAACTAAAAGAATCTCTGGCTCTGTTTTATCTAGGGACAGTTCCCCTTTTCAAGACAGAAGAGTTACTGTAACAGATTTATCTTTTAAAGCCCTTTACCATTAGGTCATCACTCAGCAAGCGAGACATCGAGCTTACTGCAAACATCAGCAGAAACAGCTACATGTAATATTTATTTATCCTGAGGCCAAAGGACACAGGACAACTCATGAACGAAGGCCATGAATAATTGAGCTGTGCAAGGTCCTCAGAGCTGAGGGCCAGGGCTTGGCTCTGTGATCTTCTGCATCCCCACAAACGCTGCCCAGTGGTGGCTCAGCAAGCACGGCTCAGCCCAGGTACAAACCCACCTGGGGGCTTTATGTTTAAAACACAATGTTCTTAAAGCAGAGGCTGCGTCCCCACCTCACTCTCTGCAAACTTCCTTCTATGAGATCCTTGCACAACAGGAGCAGTGATACAGAAAGTGAAAGAGGGGAAGAGCAGACATGGGTAAGAAGGTGGCAATGAAAGGGAAGCTGGGAGACACAGAAAAGGGGAAAGAATATGGTAGAAAAAGGGAAAGAATATGGTAGAAAAAGGGAAAAGACACTCTGCAAAAAGAGGAATCCTGTTACAGTCTGCTCTCCTATTAAGGAAGAAAGTCTTTCCACCAGCTGAACAGCAGCCCCTAAAAATAACTTCCTTGAAACACACAAGCTTTGGTCTCTGTGGAAACAGAGCTCCATCCGACGGAGCAGGAGAGCCAAGTAAAATTTCTGGATATGCTTGGGCACTTCTCCTGTGGAGCCCCATCAGAGAGCTCTAAACAAGCAGGGCAACACAGTCATGTGGAAACCAGCCTTCAGCAAAGCCAAAGCAGGAAACAACTCAGTTACCATGGGCATATGCAAAACCCTGCTTTGACAAAGGAGGAAAAAAGAGAAGAAAAAAGGGAAGGCATGCTTTTTTCCCAAAGGGAACTCCATTACTGAGAACTGCAGCTACTGCTGTATAAATGATGCAAGCATTTCTGCTCCCCCTTACCCACAAACACAGGTGGCAAAGCTCAAAGTTCTCCAGCCTATTCCAGTCTCAGTAACTCACAAGTACACAGTATGGCTTACACATTCCATTTGTGTGTGCAGGAAAGCCTCCAGCAACCTTCACAAGCAGTACAGCTCTCTGTACCTAGAGCTTCAGGCCAGGTCTAGCTAAGGCCCCCAAACACCCCACAGTCTATAATAACAGTAGTTTGGGGGCCTTTTTCCCAATTACTGCCTCAGGAAATACAAATGAGGTTTACCAGCACTTCAGGTCTCCCCATGAACTACATGCACAGAAGCTGGTTATTAAGAATCCACACCCCAGACTCTTCTGCTTATTCCTTCACAGAGTAATAAGAGACCTCAGTCATGCCAGCAGATCAGTGGGATACAGGAGACTGGGAATATTGCTGCCAGAGAGCACAGCAAAGGAGGATGAGACACTACTTCTAGTTGCCCTGCTTGGCTGTATGGCTGTGGCTCGGGCCATGTCCCTCCTCAGCTTCCTCATACAACACCGATGATGGCATCAACTGCCATGCAAAGTACCTCAGACTTTCTGGATGACAGCACCATGTGCAAACCATGTATTATCTCAAAGCATCTTTAATTATGAGCCTAAGATACTGAATCCCTCCTCCCCGCAGGGCTCCAGCTTTCAGCCATAGAGCTGGAAAGTTTACCATTGCTATTTTTACTCTCTCCTTGCTCAGTGGAGAGCGCCAGTGGAATGCTGCTGCGGGGACTCCAGACGTGTCACAGCTGAAGCCCTGCAATGTTCATGGCCAAAGCTGCCAGTCCTCAGAAGTGCCAAATACATATTCATTAACGAGGCCAGCCCTTTTTTCAGGCTTACTGAATCCATGAAACTAACCTCACCTTGTATTTTCAGTTTGAATTTTTATGACATTTATGGTATGTCCCATTATCCCTTACCTGAACAGGAAAGCATAGAGAGCAGCCTGTACACAGCAACAGCAATAAATTAGTTTTCAGAAACTGTCCATGCAAAGTACTTTGATGGCACAAACCCCACTCCATAATGCTGTTGAGACTTAGTGTTTAACTGCTACTAAACTCAGGCAGGGACTGCTGGGCGAGTTCTTCCTTACAACACATAAAGTACATAAATTTACAAGGCCAGGAAAATGAGGTAACCAGCTCCTCCATTCTCACAAGTGGACTGAGTCTGAAACTGGGCACTCCCTTCTCCAGCAAACACCAAAGAAATAAATAATTTTCAAGACACAAAGAAAATCCAGCATACATCAGGAATAACACAAATCACGCCCCAATTTGAAGGAAATAGTGACTTCTAGAGTACGTTTACTAGAACATACATGTGCTCAGCTCTTCATAACCTATTCAAGTCTGTTTCTTTCTGTTTGCAAAAACCCATTCGTCACAAAATACTATTTATCACCTTTTCAAAATGCATTATCTCTAAGTTTAATAATCCAGAGACATTTAGATCATTTGTTAAGAAACACAGATCAGTATTTTCTAGCATTATACACTGCCATAAGATATCCATGTATATTTTCAGAAATAAGTGGCTATTTAATCCTGTATGAATCTAAAAATCTAATTTTGGGGGTAGAAAGAGAAACGAAAATCCTCAATCAAGTAAGTCACACATGCAGATTGCATATATTGAGTATGATTTGATGTTGTGTGACTTTTACATTAAAATAAATCAACACCAGCAACTTAGTCAATAATGATTATTGCAAGAAATTTACAATATCAGAACAAAACACTGCATTTTGCATTATGCTTCAGCAAGTACCACTCCAGCAGGTCAGCCAAAATATCAGAGAAATTGCAACAGATTTTCAGTCTAAATGTCAACACGAAATTGAGAGAAAAGCATTAGATTAAGGATTTTTTGAGTTAACCGTAACAACTGTCAAAAGAGAAAAATCAGATTTCGAGATTCACAGGAAACCCTGGCACACACAAAGTGTCCCTGTGCCAGTTTCTCCAGCTTCCTCAAATTCACACAAACAGGTCTAAAATTCTTCACTGTTTTACTGACACTGACTATAACTCATGAGATTTCCTCCTTCTCTACCTTCCTCCTCTCCAGGCCTACAAGTACGATGCAATTCAAGTTCAGGTACAGTACACTCTATTTCACTTCACATTTTCATGGAGCTAAGAGCCAAAACGGGGCTGTACTCTGGCTTATGAAGCTGCAAAAGGGAGAGACCAGTTTTTCTGGCGTATGTCCCAGCACACTGTCACAGGAGCAGACAAGTAATTCCACAAATGTGTTCACTCTCAAAATAATTTAAATCACTGGCAGAGAAATTTAATCAAGGACTCCACCACAGTTTTATATCACTATTACTTTTACTACCACACCAGAGAGTCATTTGATTATGCTATGGAGAAACCCCAGTGCTAACCAATATAAGCTGATAGTGGAATTACAGAATGAACCTATGACTCTTGAAAATGCCCTCTTACAGGCAGTTTTGGAAGTTATTAGCAAATATCACACTCCTACAGGCTTGCTGGACTCTGTGACTGCACACTAATCCAGTGATTACCAGCTTCTCTTTTCATATCAATAATAAATAGATCGAGTGGAAGCAACCTCTAGGCACTTCTGAGGATGATCATCTGCCCTGCAGTAACTTAATTATACCAAAGCATGAAATCACTGCAACTGGTTCTTGATTACTGTCCTGTGACAATCAGCAATCTGTTATCAAACACTGAGAACTGTGCTCACAGTTCAGCCAAGTCCTGACAAGGGTATTGAGTATCACCGGAGCGCTCAAGCATCCATGACCAAAGCAGGGATCTACACACTGCTGAGGAGTGAAGCCACTGCAAGTTTGCCCTGAACAACCAGGGTAGGTAAAGGTAAATGGTATTTCATGGCATTCTCTAGGACAAACTGTAATGAGATTACATATTAAATTAACTGAATTATGCTAATCTGCACTGAGTGGCTTTGGGGTGACAGTTGGATGACTTTTTTTTTAATCCAAATAATACTAGTTTGTCTAAAAATTGTCCCTTTTTGAAATATAGCCTTCAAGTCACCTTTTGCTCATCTGCCTCAAACATAGGTTCCTGAAGTTGTCATGTTTCAAAGTGGGAAACATCTTCTCTGACTAAAGTAAAACTGCTCAGCACTCAGAGCAAGCCAAGTGCTCTCGATAAGTAAATCCAGTCCCCTCCTTTCCCCCCCTCCCAGCTTCATCATTACCAGGAAGTTTCTTTTCCCCCAGCCAAAAAACAGGCAATCTGTGTTTGCAGATCTATTTATGTTTTTAAGGAACTAAAAAGTAAAACCTCCTTTGTTTTCTCTTGTACTGAGGACTCAGCTGTATTTATAACATAACTTTTCTCCACCACAATAACCCAGGATACTGATTTTGGTGTTTGATTTATGATAGATTGCTCATTTGTCTACCACATGAACTAGCAGTTTTATGTGTAAACAACAAACAGACTTGGAACAGTTGCTTCTGCCTGACTGAGGGTTTGTTGGTTTTTGTTTTTTGTTTTTTTTTGTTTGGTTGTTTGGTTTTAGCATTACCTAGATAGCAGGGAAGCAGGAAACAGAGTTTTCTGTGCACTGAAATTTAAGCAGGAACTTGTGCCACAGGCATGCTGATTTAATAGATTAACTTAGCCCCTACAAGCATTAATTCTTTCATATTGGGTGAAAGCAAGAAGGCCACTGCCAAGCAAAAAGGACTCCTGTAAAACATCCAAGAAAAACGAGCAATGATGTGGCTCAGGCATCTGTTGAACTTCTACCTTCACCATTCCACTGCTTTATGACAAAAGGAGAAATAACACTCCAAACTCAGTGCACACTCATGCAATGAGAGGGAGTGAGCACCTTCCTAAATTAATTCCTAAATAACCACCTCTACATGATGGGGGTTGTTTTATTTCTCTAATCACAGGGGCAAATACAATCCAAACCCACTCTAAGTTGAAATACAAGAAGCTAATGGAAATAGCACCTAAACACAGCGATATAGTCAAACATAATTCCCACTGTCCCCAACTTTCCTTGCTTTAAAAATCAACTGGACTTCTGCAGACAACACTGGCACGAGATTATAGTTTTGAATTTGAACAAACATGGGAGCTCTTGACTCATCATAGTTTCCTGCTTCTTCCAAAGGGCTTTCTTAGACCAATCTTGATTCACACCACTTAGTCCCACGACACAACAGGTAAATGGCATATAAAATGAATTTTTTACTCCAGTAATTTTAAAAATAGAGCACTGGAGTTAACTTTAATGAAGCATTTTGCATTTGCTTAAGATGCTTTGCAGCAAATAAACCTGGAATACAGAAGACTGGAAACTTTTGCTGGCCACTGAGCACTATCTTTATGACCACAGCATCAATAATTCACAAATACTCAGTCAGCTACTTCTAGTATATACTCTTTACTGCAAGTGTACAAAACCTATACAGTCATTCTCTGAGGAACATTTAAATAAATTGAGACAGCAGAAAAAATTCAGCTACTTGCACAGAGCAGCTGAGTCTATAGTATCTTCTGAAGGAATCCATTATCTTCACCCTCAGTGTCTATCCCATCTCTCTCCTGCTGGGCTATTTTTACTTCAACTGCACACATACCCTATGCTCTAATACAGTAGAGCTAAGATGGTTGAGTGTACTCCTCACAACACTTAATGTGACATTAAAACTTCAACCATCTTTTTACTGTTGCAAAAAGCCTGCACTTTTGGGCATCCTACACTTAAAACCTGAAAAATAAGGTAAACTACTCCCTAAAATTGTGTGCCTAGTAAGGGTTGTTACGAAAAACAAGAAAGATTTTATGACATCCATGTACATTAACACATTATCTTTTAATGTAAAGACTTCAGTTAAAACAAGTATGCGTCAACACAGAAGTTGATTCCCTAGGAGACATTAAGCAAACCCGAGTGCAAATACTAATACCAGGTATGCATTCCCACAAGTTTTGTGCTTTCATAGCTGTTTCTTCGATTTCAGCTACTTCCAAACTGGAAAGCCTTGCCTTATTCCTGAGGCTGAAATTTCACAGTGAGCCAGTGCATTTTGGCTCACCCCCCAAGCCCATCACATAACTCTCCTCACCAGCCTTGGCTCAGCACTGGGAAACTGAGGGTTTCCAAGCCTGGAGGAAACAATCTTGCAGCTCTTCCACATTCTCAAAGCATTTTTGTTCAGGAGCACTGTCTTCTTCTAGTATTTCCACCTGTTCATTGAAGCCCCTCTGACACATGTCCTGAGCACTGCTCTTGCCAGGACTCTTCACATCAAACACAAACTCCCTGACGTATTTCCCTTACCCCCACACACCTAAAGCACCACGCTGAGGTGAGGCCACCCTGCTGGGGCACTAATTGCCATGAGCTGCACCTATGCAAGGCTTAAGCCTCTGACTCAGGAGCTGGGATTATTCCTGGGAGGAGCGCAGTGGCTTTTGACCAGAGCTGCTGCCTGCTCCATCCATCTCCAACATCTCTCCCATTCCACCAGCTACAGCCCAGCTGCCCACAGCAGGGAATAACTGCTCCAGTGCACAAACCAGGACAGTCCAGACAAAAACAAATGGATCCAGTTAAGTTTTTTTTCCATGTATCAGGCTGTAGTATCTGAAAACAGCTATCACTGTATAAGCACAGAACGAAACAAGACTAAACCTAGACTGTAATGGATCAAACTGCAAAGCTCACCAAAAATATCTCGCCAGAAGGTTTGCACAGCTGGTTAGTCACACACACTGTAACTTCATAAAAAAAGGATTCCTGACTAAGGATCTTAAACTAGAAGTGTATCTGTAAATTCAGCTGAAGGCAGTTAGTTGCCCGGATGCTATAGCAGCATTAAATGGTTTTCTCACACTGGAATTAATACTTTGGAGACTAATACTTGGAAGATTAGGTGAAAAAATTCAAAGCAGATCATTCAGAAACTGATATCTATAGATCTTGGCCCTTGAACTTCTCAGGTAATGAATCCCACCACTCTTTGAATTCAAAATATTTTCTTTTGTGTGGGGGGCTTCTGTTTTGTGGTTTGTTTGTTGTTTGTGCTTTTTTCCATTATTGCCTTCCTTTTGCATGCTCTTTTATCTGTTTATTTTAATTTTGTTTGTGTTTCAGTCTCTAAGTAAAAGCTATTTCATCTACAGGTTTTACTAAGAACTTCACATTCTCAAGTACTAGCAGCATTAAGTGACTTGGTTTTGCTACGATTATTTGATATAGCTGACAAGTCTTTAAATGTGAAATATGTGGCACTGATACGGCATTTTCCCTACATCACTTACAGACAACTGTAGCTGTAAAAAAAAAAGCATTACCTCCATAACGCTAACAGAGGAGAACAAAGAAAAAACGGAACTGTCTACACAAACAGCAGGTGCTCGTATCCAAAATCCTCTTACAGCCAACATTTTCACGCTGTTCTTCAAAGACCCCTGCAAATCTGAATGCTGTCTCTCCCACAGAGCACCAGAGCTGGGGTCCAAGAGGATTACACGGGAGCTGGAATGGATAAGGCCTCGCAGGAATGCAAGCAGATAAACTGGATGCAGCATTTCTTCCATGCAGAAGCATTAGTGTAGCTCGGGCAGTGATCTGAGTCTCCAACAGAAAACAGATGAGAGAGCAGAAAGGCAGGATGGAGAACAAGAATGGCAGAGAGGTCCTGATACAAAAGTGATCCATGACAGCAAACTGGTCCAATGTTCCTAAAAAGAACCAGGAGCAGATGAAGGCATCTGTCCCCAGAACATGAGTCTTTTAGCAGCCAGCATTGTATGAAGATGACTCAGCTGGCAGTAGGATTGCTCTCTCCTTTATAGACTTACATGAATATGCTCAAGCACTGTAGAAGAACCAAGTTATTAGGTAAGAATGAGCTCCTCTCAAAGATATGCAGTATCTCACAAACGCTTAAGGGCTCTGTAGAGAAGCCCAGTGAAGAAGTGTCATGGTTGTGTTATCCAGGAGGCCATACATCCTGCTTGGATAGCCCTCCTTCAATTCCCTGGAAACATTTTGTGTTTCTCTGAGTTACTCTAACATTTCCACAGACTTGAAGACAGTATTTTCTTTTGATTTAAGAATCAAAACAATAGGCTCTTCCTCTGCAATGACATGTCTCATGAATTATAAATAGGAAAAAAATCTTACTTGGATAAATGACACTGTAACCTCTATTTTCCCCCACCCCATGGTAAGTGAAGAAAACACATATCAATTTTTTATTTGCTCAAAACACTGAGCTTTATCACAGTGTGAATCTGCATACGTTTAAACATCTGCTTTCAAAAGTGCCAAATCCACAGCCTTACAGAGAAACACAACTCTCCTGATGCATCTCTCCTGTCTCTCTCAATTATCCATTTTCAAGTGGATTCATTAAATATTCCAGCAAATACCAAGAACGATAAGCGGCAAATAGAAGATGACAGTCATTTCATGAAAGCAATTTATTACCTGAATTCATCCAGTATCTTTCCAGAGACAAGAAAACCTCAGTGTTCTGGCTTTTTCAGTGCCATTTTTATATTGGTACTCTTGACTTTTAAATCAGACTCATCTATTCCTTCCTTCCCAAGCATCCTCATCTTGCACATGTTCCTTTAATGAACTTTTAGCACAATCAATGTTCAACCCCCAGTAACAGTCAATATAAACCTAAGATGATTAAAAAATACATAGCAATCACCAGGATTAACAGTACCATATGTTTTAGAACAGCAGACCACAGATAACTAGTTCAGAGCTTAAAAATCAAATTTCCTAGCCACAGCCTTTATCACCACAAACCCAGGGGCTAAATCCCTCTTCCTTTCTCCCAGTAAATACTACTTAGAATTCTGTACAACAAAATTTAGCACAGAGTCAAAGTTTCCTCTGTGTACTTCTGTTTGGTTGAAGTGCTTATAAAACCTGCCTTGTGCTCACTAAGAAACTGAAAAGATAGCACCAAAAAAGTAATTTTTTACAGAAACATACATCTGCATTTAATGAGATGTAGAAACATTAAGCAGCAGTAGACTTAACCTGTCTTAGAGCAACAAATGTTATTCTAAAAAATGGCAAGAGTACGTCTACATCTAGAAAAGTACTAACTTTCTGAAACTCAGATGAGAAAATTCAGTCCTGAAACCAGGTCATATACACTTGTTCAGCTTATCCAGCTGTCTTATCTGGGATCATCAGAGTCTATGGAGTAAAAGACATTTTGCCCAGATTGTGTAAATCAAGAGGTTTTAAGAATGATCAAACAGCACACTTAGAGACTTCGTTTTCTGCCAACACACCTAGTTAAGAGGGTCAACTGCTTTTGTAATTTTTTAGAGAAAGATTTCTTGCTAGTCAACTTTTTCCTCTCAAAAAAGGATGCCTACCAAGCAATTACCAGCTATGCCACAAGAAGCAAAAGTACCTCGAAGTGGATCAAGGACAACTATTAATGCAATCACTTAAGGTCATTATTTCAGCTGATGCTAAAGGTAGAAACTGATCTGCAGCTGCATCTTAGAAATTTAAAAGAGTAAAAATGATAAGAAAAGCAGCTTTCACATGTTATTCATGCCCCTATTTGCCTCTGATGCAGTCCTTGTAAAGCACACAGGCTCCCTACTTGACTGCATGCAGTATCACCACAGAACAACTGGTTATGCAGTTAAAAATGTTAGCAATTCCAGTCCATGCCACACCAGCACTTAACTGCCTCCCAATAAACCAGCACAGCATAAAGAAGTCTTGTACTGCTGGAGTTTCTGTTTTTGAAATAACAGATAACAGCACGGTGCTTGGAGAAGAAGTGTATTAATGGCTACGTTACTACCCAAGCTGGCATTTGGCCATGCAGGTTTTCTGCAGTTCACCATTCCACAAAACAGACACTTCCAGTTACAAGCTACGACTCTTTACTCCCCCAACACCCATTTTTCCTATTTAGCTCTGCACAGTTCCATTTTACAGTTCCAAAGGATATAGTGTTTCCCTTTCTCCCAATATCATAAAGCTTCCGAGAGAGGCAAAAGAGAAATATCAAATGAGAATTTAAAAAAAAAAAATAAAGGAGGAAGTCTGGCCAGTTCTACAGTGAAGAACAGGAAAGAACATAGTTCACATGGCCCAGAAACACCAGGAATAGTGGAAGGGGGAAAAACAGACTAACAGACAACAAACGATACCTGCTAAATCCTCCTCTGCCCCTCAAAATTTCAGCAATTAAATGAGCTAATTTTAAGCTAATACTGCTACCTTTATTTCAAATTAACACACAAATTAATGTACTAAAAAAGAAAAATAGAAAATTGTTGTGAAAGTCAAAAGAGAATCAAAGAGAATAATGATCTTTAGTGCAATTTCTCCTGCTGCTAAAATGCAACAAATTTAGAACTATATCCAGGTAAGAAATATCCACGATATTAGGGTTTATGCTCTTTATTATGAATATTAAAGTGGATTTTTGGATGAAAGAGTAATTTCCTGAAATAATTGTAAGGTGCCAGATCCTATTTGTGTCAATAGCGTCTGTTCAATGCTCTACACAAAATGACCTACAGATCTTAGATGAGCTTTGACAGAAGGACATCCAGTTTGGAAGGGTGGGCTATTTGGCACCAGACTCCTTCATCTCAGGATAGAAAAGAACTCAATAAATCAAGGAGACTTTACAACCCACTCGCTCACTACAAAACTCTATGAGCATTCGGGATTTATGATAATATTATCTTTCAAGATCTATCAAAAATCCAGATCCAAATTATCTTCAAGTATGCTCCGTCATCTTCATTTTTTATTAATGTAAATACAAATCAGAACAATTTCTTTTTCTAAAAGCCAACTTTGTGCCTTGTATTCCTTTACAGACAGTCATTTCTGCATTATCAGATTGATTTTTAGTACGAATTTCAAAGAGAGGATAAAGAACTGATTGTACTTGGCCTATGCACAGCAGTCTTTAGAAGTGAACATCACATTACATGAATAATTAGCAAGAGTTCAGGGGAGAGGGCAGAGGGTATTGCTATCAGAGAAACAGAAGGTTGGAAGCTGGCAGAGATACAGCAAGTCAAAACCTTTCAGGCACGCTAGACAGGCTTAGGGTTGAAACCCCACTTAGTATCTTAAACTGCTGTAGTGACTCCTGAAAGGGTGCTGCTTCCTGCATCAGAAAGCGCTGCCTGCAACACATGGTTAACTCCCAGTGTATTTATTAACCAGTGTGAGCAAAGGTTACACGTTCATAAACCCCTATGCATAAAAATAGCCAAACTGCAGCTGAAACATTACCCCGCCTCTTCCCACAACTCTGGTACTTTTACAGTTTGTTAAACTGGATGAGATGCTCATACCCAGATTGAAACAGTAACTTTTTCTGTAATATTAACACACATTAAAGTCCATGCTTTACCAGAAAAAGACAAGCTTTTTGCAGCAGGGAGCTACAATGAAATACACTACAAATAAAACGTGTAATACAACTTAAACATGCAAGCTGAGGTACATTTCAGTCTTAGCGGAAGGAGGAACTGACTGCCTCTTAAGTAGCTGCCTCAAGGTAAAAATTGTCCAGGGAACACCTCCAAAGTAAATATTATACAAAATTAGCTACTTCTTTCAAAAATAATCCAAAACGACACGTAAACATACAAACACCTTCATGAGAAATGAAGTTCTAAACAACAAATAGCATGCTGGAAAAGACTTTTGTAAATTTGCCCTGGAGAATATGCTCCAAAACCAAGAGCATTTTCTTGAAAGATGCCACTTTCCCCAGGCTGTCCTACAGCCAAAATCTCACTTAAACAAATTCATCAGATGCTGGGGAAGACTATACAGAGTTGGGACAATGATTAAATTCTGCCCAAACTGGTCCAATGCTTAAGGCAGCAAGTCAACTTCTCAAACTTTCCTTTAAAGTACGAATGGTTCTGTACACCATTTTGGTTATAAAGTGCTCAACAGAAGTTCACTTTGTATTGTTGTTGGCTTTTATATTTTGCATATTATTAAGGCTTGCAATATACCGTATAGTCTAACAGTTAAGACAAAATGTTTTGTTTAATTTATTATAAAGAACTACTAAGACGCATGAAATAATGCTAAAATAATCTGAACCTAATCTCAGTTTATTTGCACACTGGAAAAAAAAAACAGCTGGTTTTGCTTCTTTGCTGATGTTGAACACCATTTTTCCAGCTCTATAAGGACATTCATAGCAAAGCTAACTAAAAGTTAGGAGGAATGTTTAGGAAGATTCTCTAACCTGAGAAAAACCCATTATAAACAACCTAATTAAAAGAGAAACATTTCAAGTCACACTATTAAAGGGTGCTTTCCTGAGAAATGTGTTGAAGTCGGCCTCAGACCTTTCAGATTTGTTGGCTCCCATTATCCATTACTCCACAGTTGTTCTGCTGCACACAGAAAGAAATGGCCATGCCATTGCACAAAATTAAAATTAACTGGTCTAACATACTGGGATCTTAAGAAATGTGGCAGTATCCTGTAAAAAAAAAAAAGAGTATCCTAGAGCTTCTAGCTGGCACTGCATGCCTTGAGAAGGGTCACTTGCCAGACACTGAGCTATGCAGCTCGTTTAGCAGCATGCCTTGGCTGATAAATAAGGCTCCCATGAGTCAAAGTTCTTAAAGTAACATTTCTATATGTAAGCAGGGTATTTTTAATAAGGCATAGTAAAACTAATCTTCCTAAAAACATAGCCCAAGCTGTCTAACGTGACAATCAATTCCTAATCAACAGCTGAAAATAGAATTTTCGTCTTGAAGGTACACCTAGAAAGAACTTCAAGAGACTGTACCAATAAATAATATTACTGTCAGAAAAGCATACATGAAGTTCTTCTAACAAATTTGCAATACAAAATAAAAACCAGAGGCAATACTTTGAGATTACCTCTCATTTAAATTTTTCCCTCTAGACTTTGAGGCAAGTATACTAACTTAAAACCTCATCTTCCACATCAACATCATTTGTTAACCCACATGGAATTCCCCTTTTTGAAAGTCGAGAGATTACAGGTTTATTTCATGACTATAGGGATTTTCCCAAAGACATGTGTGTGCTTATCAGGAGACATGAAACCAAGGGTGGGAAGGTGGGTGGGCATTGAGCCAGATCCTGCTGTTTAGCCCAATTTCATGCTTTTGTATTATTTGGTCTCACAGTCAGTAAATCCAACCACAATGTTTAATTCTAACAGGAGAACCTTTGTTCTGTAAAGCTAACATAGTGGTTAAAAACATAAAGATATGGATCCAGATAATGCCAGTGTAAGTCTGTCATTATACAACTGACCTATGCCTGCACCTTTCTGTGATGGTTTGCGGGCAGCAGAGCTTAATGTGCAAATAACAGTAACCCATTTTCCTCAAATTAGCCCTTGGAATAAAGAATGCAAAGATGTTCCTCTGTCCTTAAGCTGACACTCTGCACTATTCATCCACCCCATTCTACAGTCTTAGCCTTCTGTTAAAAGCATCTTTATTCCACTGTGTTCATACAGCGTTTCCTGGGTTTACAATCCCACACTTCCCATTGCTCCCAAAACCTGACAGACTGAAAAAAAACACTGCCAACAAAACACTCAGTTTTAGTCAGGAATGAAATTGAGCTTCATCATCAGGTGTCAGGCTGAGCATGCAAGACCAGTGTAAGTCATTCATTTAAACACTGGAAAGCAGGGCAGTCAAGACGAAGCAGTAGCAAATGGGTCACTGCAACTGCTTATTCAATTCACCAGTGCTCGTCTGCAGCAATCTCAATTATGCACCACCAACTGACACAAGAGATACAGAGAGATACTGTCCATGGTTGGTTTGGTTTTGCATTTTAGGCCATACTAACTCAAGCTTTAAGAGTCAGACAAAAACCAATTCTTAATCACTTCATTTCAGACACCTAACAGCCATCAGCATTCAAAAATTGTAAAAATATTTTTTTCCTCGATTCAGGAAAACACAAGGAACCCATCATCTCGTACACAGGTGGCTTTAATTCCTCTCAAGTTCAGTGGCAACTGAAGCTCTCTCTTAATCCACAGGAAAAGATTTCTGATCATCTTAGGGGCTACTTGGCAAAAGCAAGACTGTATGTACACAAGCATGTTAGGTACAACACATCTGCACCTTATTTTATGACTCATTTCAACTGCTTCCAATGCAGCCTTGTAATTGATTTACATTTGTGAAGGAGGGCAGAAAAGATTCTTTGTTATTCATTAAATTTATTATCAGCTTTGGGAAAAAACCAAACCCCTATGTTATTTGTTCATTTTCTTTACTAGTGCTGCATAATCTTGAGACTGTTGGCCTTAAAACCAACAGAGAATACAACTGTGGAACTTCAAAGTGGGTTTGGGGAAGGGATGAAAAGTTAGTATCATCACACTGGCACATCATATTAAAAGCAAATAGGAAATTCAGACCTTAGTCCCAGTAGTCAGGCTCCAAACAGCCAATACTTGGCACTGCTGTTGTACTAGCTTATCTCCACATGAGGAAACATCACAGGACAGAAAAACCCCAGAAAACTGAAAAGGACCTGTTTTCTTCATTCAGTATGGAAACAGAAATATCCATTTGCTGACTGTCAGTTTTTCCCACTAAGCCAGTTGCTGGCAGATAACCACTTGCATACCCTGAAATGGTTTCCACCCACCCATTCCCACAGCTATCTGCAGTCCTGGGCAGCACTGCTACTTTTTTTTTTTGGTTCTTTTTACTTATGTTTACAAGTAATGAACCAGTGTAAACTTAGCCCAGCACTTCGGAATGTTTCTAAGTAGCAGAGTAGCACAGAATAAAGGATGAATTTTGGAGGGTTTTTTGGTTTTGAAGTTGTGATGGACTGGAGACTGACCCTAGCTTCAGAGCAAAGCCATTGAGGTTCACACAGTCCAGCTCAAACTCTCCTGTCAAGAACAAACTGAACAAATCTAAGAGCTACCAGCAACATGCACAGGTCAAACAGCCACGGCAGAGTAACCACCAGCTCAGCCTCAAAAGGCGACACCTCTCTATCTAGTGAGAGAAAAAGCTGCCTTTCCTGTGCACTTCATGTAATTTAGTGCTAAAAAGCAGACAGTTACTTCAGTACGGAGGGTTTAACAATATGTTCCTCTAGGAATCTTTTATGTTCAAGGCTGATGATGTTGAGAACTAGGTCCTACAACCTTTGTACATCAGGGTAAACCAATATCTCCAGTTCAAGCAGTTGAATTTCAGGACTATCCACACTCAGGAGAGTATGTACTGTTAGCCAAAGGCTCTTTGGCGGCTTATTTTTCTTCCCAAATAACACCAGTTGCAAAACATTCTTGACAGTGAAAAGTTCCCTTTTTTTTTTCTTTTTAAACAAGCTTTGATCTTGTAGTCCTGACAGAAACAGGGAAATATTTAACAAAACTACTTTTACTTCAGTGACTAAAAGACATAATACAACACCAAAGCTCAGTAAACATTTTGAATAACTTTGAACATCAGAGCACCTGTTTTGAACAGTTGTTGGTATTTGTCCCAGGGACGCTCATCATCTGAATTAATCTCTGCTCATTGCATAGGCAACAACAGCAGAGGATTGTGTATGCATCTATTTCTGCTCAGTTATATGCAGCCTTTCTTGAAGTATTGACCATGGCAGGTAGAATAAGTTTCAGAGGATAGTAGCATTAAACAATCCTTCGGAGACATTGTAACAACATTATTGAAAAGCTGGTACAATTGTAACAACATTATTGAAAAGCTGCTATGACTGAACAATCTACCAGGTGATGCTCCATGAAGAAAGGAAACCCTATTACTCCAGGGCTATTAACTGTGACTCTGCCAAGCACTGCCTTTCGACATGTCAGGATTTAGTTGGTAACTTTTGATAAAAATCTTTAAGCATCCAATCTAAAGAACTTGACTTAGATCATGCACAAAATATGGTCCTGGTGAAAGAAGATTCTGCGAAGAATCTTAAAGAAAAGAAAATAAAAGTAGAAATTTACTATTTTGATTAGGCAAGGTAAAAAAACCCTGAAGCTGTTATTCACCTGGAAAGCTGTAAGCACCTCATCACATCAGAATGGAGACAAACTAAACTGACACAACCTCAGAAGATTAGTTATCACTCTGGCCTAATCCAATTAGGTGTGTTTCCTGATTTTCCTCAATATAAGACTTCTCCACCAGCTCCTACACAGGAAAAAGCAATAAGCTCCTGATAATCAGCACCACAAATAATAAAATTCCTGCATAATAAAGTTTGGTGTGCATTTTTTTACATTAAATTTGGCAAAATAGTTTAAAAAACTATTTAAACATTCCATCTGCTCCCCAGTGATCAAAAGCCCGTGGATTTTACTACACCATTTCACAATTCAATTCCTTCCATCATACCGTATTGACCAAAAAGCATAAGGAAAGCTAAAAGTGAACCAGTGCTCTACTATGGATTGAAAGACAAATTCAAATGCACCTTTTTGAGAATTAGGGATTTAAAGATTACAATAATATCTATCATTTATCAAAAGCTTAAAAAATAATTATATTGTGCACTATGAAAAACAAATTACGCTGTATCTTGTTAAATGCAACAAGAACAGCTCTTCTAAGCTATTTATTAATTACATTTTCTTCACTTCCTTTCAGGATCGAAAAGATAGACTAACAGGTTCTGCTCTTTGACACTTTACTACAGAAGCAGAGGGAGTGAGGCAGCAGTGCCTTCTTTCTTTTGACTGGGATTTTAAAACACTTCACCAACCTTCTCCAAACGTATAGGGAACATACAAATTGATTTTAATATAAATAGCATGTGATCGACAAAGCAGCCATGGTTTTGTGCTTGAGCACTGAACCCAAGCCCTACACGTGCATCCTGTTTTTAAGTACTGTACATTGTCTTAATGTAAAAGTGTTAGAAAGTTCAACCTTCCCATGTGGGATTCAGGAAAGGGGGGGAAGAGGAGGACAATCAAGTCATTTTGCACAGATGTTGCATTAAAACAATCAGATATTAGGATAAGAGACATCTGAACAAAAAGCAGCAACTTAAAACCACATGGACAATGGGAGAAGACAGTCTGATACACATTCTCTTCAATTTGGTTCTAATTTTGAAACAAACAGACCAAAATCAGCCCAACCTGCCTAAAATAAAACACTGACAAAAAATATGATCTGTAGCAACAAGATAGAAAATTCTTTCTGAGAAACATTGAGATACCAGATGGAAATTTGTTAATCAAGTGGAAAAAAATACATATAAAAGACCAAATTAATCACTGATCAATACCTGATAGTGGAATGAAAACAACCAATGCTACAATTACAGCCTCTGAAGAAAAATCTATAAAAACTCATTTTAAGGGAACAGAATTGTATTGTCAACATCTTTACTGGCCTGACAGTTAAAATTCAAAATTAGTAATCAGTAAAACTATCCTTTAAGATATAGTTTATTCATGAGGAGAAATACTAAATTCCTTTAAATTAAGGAAAACAAGTTTCCTTTACAAAGACTAAAAGAATGGAGAATAGTTGAGACTGATTTTGCAGAGACAGGCTGATAACTGAAACTGAACAAAAGAATTTGATGATTTTGTTTTTCCATCCACTGTTTTCAGATAGTTTTATAATCATTTGTTATGTAAGGTTTGATTCCTAAACGTGTATGTGATAGCAAGATCCTTGTTTCAGGACCTTGAGAAAATACAGACAGAATCTGCAACCATGACAGCAACCTGAACTGATGCCTTGAGAAGGCTGACCTAGAAGAGAGGCTAGACAGAGTTAAAGGATAAAGTAGGTATTTATTAAAAGGCCTTAATGGATACACCTGGGGCAGTACAAGAGCCTGGCCAGGGCTACACCCAAGATGAACCCAAAATGGTCACAAAATGGATGACTGGTCACGAGATCTCACACTTTTGTAAGTTTTGGTCCATTTGCATATTGGAGTTAATTGTCCAATTATAGCTTTAGGTTATGAAGTCCCATCCTCCTCATTTTTCTTTCTTCAAATCTCTGTTGTTAATACTTTTTGGGCCTGGAGCTTGTACCAGTTGTCCTTGGTATCAAGTTCAAAAAGGACTGTTTTGTCTACCTACCCCATGAAGAGTAGGTATGGGAGGTATCATATACTTAATATGAAGCTCAGTTACACACTAAAGCAGCACAGAACCTGAAAAATATGAAAGCTAAAACCCAAGGCATCACTGCCAGCTCACTGTTTTTAAAATTTGACAGCTTTCTCCAAGCACAGGGTTAATTCCCACCTTCCTCAAGGCAACTTGCAAAACACACGGATAAATTAATGATTGCAATGTATCAGTGGCACTTCAGAGGCACAATTTAAAAGGAAGAGTCTCAGACTTCCAACGTTTTAATGATTCCTTTCTGCTGCCAGGTGGAATGTCTGGTGGATTCAGAAGAGCAACAGCTTCCCACGGAACTTAGCACAGATGACTAAATGCTTTTGATGGCACAGTGAACCTCTATTTTAAGACTTCACTTTTAACTTTGCATTACAGTTCACTACCATATGACTGGAGGCCAAACGCCAGGAATTTGCATTAAGAATGAAAGCATACAAAATCTCCTGGAGGTACCAAGGAACTGCTGCAGCAGGAATGCTATAACATGACATTTTACCTCAAGAGGCATACTTGTATTTCTGCTGCAGAATATTTCACTAATTGTGAGCCACTTGGATTGAGGACTAGCAAATGATCAGTCTTGTAAAGTTCACACTGTTACTTGGAGAATTCACCAGCAGAAAGGCTTAGGTTTCAGCTCATACCTGTTACAAACACAGTCATCTGTTAATAGAATTAACTTTCTATTGAAGCTTACACTTCACAATGACCAGCTTCTTTACTGGGCACCTAAAATACTGTAATCATAAAATCACAAAATTGTTAACATTGGAAAAGACTTCAAAGAGCATCGAGTCCAACCATTAACTCAGCACCACTGTGTTCACCACTAAACCACATCTCCAAGTGCCACATTCACATGCCCTTCGAACTGTTCCAAGGGTGGTGATGGCACCACTTCCCTGGGCACCCAATTCCAATGGCTTTTGGCTCCTAAAAACCTAACCAATGCTAACTACTCTAACTGTACCCTCAAAGTACACTAAAATGTGGAATCAACAAACATGGCAAAGTAAGAGCTGTGAAGTTTCAAACCCTCAATTTAAGGTGGAAAGCAGAGCCTAGCTCTTGTATAAACTACTGAAGGAACACTAATGGAAGCCTGTCCAGTCACACATTTCTTGAAGAAGCCCGATCCTCTCAGAGCAAGTTGGGCATGTGTTGGCGTCACCTACTTAAAGGTTTCTTAAAAGATTTAAGTGAAGGACCCCCTTGTTTCTGGGCCTACACAGAACTTAACCATATACTAAATGCCTGCCAGCATAGAAGAAGCACCTTCAGGCAGATGGGAAAGCACTTTTTCAGAGCTTGAGAAGGTTTAAATAAAACAATATAATGAACTAAACATCAAGAGAGAAAACAGATTAAGAAAGAGAGAAGGACCAACATCACCCAGGCTTGGTTCAGACACAGCACTTTTCCTCCCTTGAATCTTATTTACATCACCCATACGTGTTGTAGTGGCAATTAATAATTTATTATGCATACGCCATATCAAAATCACTTCTTTACATAAGACCATATTATTTATATTCAAAGAAACAAATCTTTTTTAAAGTCCTGGAAAACAAGCCCAGAATCTGGTTTGTTCACCAAGCAGACAGAACACATGGTATGGAAGGGTAACTACACCTTTCTCCCCCCGCTCTTCACTTGACTTAGGCAGAGCAATGTCAAAAGGCATTTGGACTCCACAACTAACCAATCCCTGGATCCTTGCAAAGCCAATTATCTAAATTAGTAACAACTCCTGTCACTATTTCTGAAGCTGGCATGTATCCCCAAGATAGACATTAAATACGCATTTCATGCAAGCCAAGTTTGTCTATGCAACGCCTGAGCCAAGAACTGAAAACGTTCATCGCTCTTTTCTCCTGCCCTACTACAATTTAAGCTTTTTAAAGCTCTCTCTTTCAGGACAAGTTCTGTGAGGTCATACTTTAAGAACCACTTATGCAACAGCAAAAGGAGCTCATGGTTTCTGTGGACAGAAGCAAGAGGCCCAGGGACAGCCATCAGTTGTAGCAAGAAGCCAGAGCCAGCAGCTCTGCTCAGAAGTTTCTAGAAGCCAAGGGCACACTGTTTCCACTCACCATGCTGCCTCTTGCCAGAACCTTCTCACTGTTCCTCCATCCCTTTGGATGCCACATACTTTGGCATCTTCTGGCAGAAACCCCAGCTCTACTTCCAGGTGTCAACACTTCTTCCTTCCAGCCCACTACCATACGCATTGGATAACAGTTTGGAGGCCAAAAGAGAAAGATGTCTATGTTGCAGGAGCTTGCATGAAACCCCACACGTCACGCAACACCAGCAGTTTCCTGGTAAGCCCTAGCCAAGGCTACTGCCAAATTCAGTCAGAGCTTCGGCTCACCTGGGTTACCTCTAAGTGTAGACAGTGGCAGGCAAGTCTCGAACAACAGGTTTATTGCAGTCTGCAAGCTCAAACTGCAACCAGTGCAATATGTCCTACTCAAGATGGAGATTTTCAATGGTGAAGCAACAGCTACCACAAATTACAGCTGAATAATCCTCTAAATCTAGAAAAAGCCAAAGGATGAAGCTCTGCCCATCATTTTAGGAAATTAAGCCACCCCGTAAATCACACCATAGCTGTTCATGGAACATCCGGCAAGGCCACCAAAGTAACTGAAACCATTTACAAACCCTTCCCTTCCACTCAGCAAGGTTAACCGTGCAGACTTACTAGGATTAAAGAGAGATACAGAAATACCTTGTCCCCAATATCCATTTACCTTGTCCTGAGGGCCTGCCAGGCTGCATCAATGTCTGCATACAGGTTTTTCTCAGAGGGCTTGCCGGTGCTCACCCCGTAGCCGGAGTAGTCATAGGAGAAGACGTTGCAGTTGATGCGGGAGCCAAGGCCAATGTAGAAGCTGCACATCTGGCCCAGGTCCACAGCATTACCGTGCGAGAAGAGCAGCGTGTACCGGCCAGTGGGGGCACAGCGAACGAACATGCAGCCCAGCCTGTTATCTCGGGCCGTGCGGGAGAAGAACACTTCCACGGCATCCAGTTCCCGCTGGGAATACTGCCAGTCGGCCCGCTCGCTCAGGTGCAGGCTGCAGGTGCCCGATCCCGTGGGGGTGCCCGCCCCGGCCGCCGCCCCGGGCTCCTGCTGCTGCTCGGGCTGCAGCACGGTGTACGTGGGCTCCGGGGGCAGGAAGGCCAGCTTGGCAGCGATGCGGCTGGGGCAGGGCGGGCAGCAGAACAGCCAGCACAGCTCGCCCAGAGAGAAACCGTTCATTCTGGGGCCTTGTTCTGGCATCAGAGACGCCGGAGAAAAGCTAAACCTCTCCTGGAAAGAAGTCACACGGAACCGACCCAGAGCCCTCCTCCGACGCGACCTGCCGCCTTCCTGCGAGGCCACCAGCTGCCCTCCCAGAACGCAAACAATGGCAACCTTGGAAATACTACAGTTCAGCAACAGCAATGCAGCTCTTCAAAGCCTGGAAACTGCTCATACAAACCAAAAACACAACCCCACGAAATACAGATGGGCTACAACCAGCCCTCCACTTCCCCCCACAACTAACGCTACAGCAAATGCAACTCTCTAAAACACGACCCTAGACCCCCCTCACAGCACATGAGCCACACGTACACATTAACAAAATGAATTCCCCGATGCCACGGCTCAGTGCGGCGCTCCAGCCCCGGAGCCGGCCCCCCGCAGGGAACATGCAGGATCCAGGGAAGCACCTTCCCGCACACACCGCGCCACACGCGGCTCCGCCCGCTCCGCCCCGGCCCCCGGGACGCCCCGCAAGGCAGCGAGGGGCCCCCGCAGCGCCACCGCCCCCGGCCCGGCCCCGGCA
>VZSE01013033.1:223528-325037 GCA_013398275.1 Promerops cafer
AGCCCCCGCCGGGCCCTTTAAGAGACCCCCCCAAGGCCTCGGCCGGCCGCCCACCCTCGCGCGTGCGCGGCGAGGCCGGGGCCGAGGGGCGGCGCGCGCTGGGGCCATTTCGCGCCTTCTGCGGGGTCTGTGAGGGGACCCCGGCTCGGGTCACCCTGAGCGGTCACACCGGGGGCAGTGCCAGCCCTCCGAGCTCCCCTTGGCCCTGAGCATCGCATCGCCCCTCGAATCGCCCAAGTTGTGCAGCAGTGCCAGTGGAGCTGCTCCTCCGCAGTGCCCAGCGCTCCGCTCCCCGGCTGCCGAGCGAGCTGTGCGTCCCAGGCTCAAAAGCTCTGGAGGATCTCTGGATTTGCCGGCAGTTTCAAGAGATACCACGGAAAACTTTAAATAGTGCAATTGCAGAAGCCTCATTACCTTAGAAAATCAGGGTAATGATCCGTACCCCAAATAATTCATTGAACGAATTAGCAAGTTGCTTAGAGCATATGGCAGACCCAATGGATATGTGGCACTGCATCTCCAACACGTGCTTTGACCCTGAGAGCAGAGTGCAAAGGTTGTGGGCAAATGATACTTATGTGTAACATTCTGTTGGTAACACAGGGTATAACTACACCCCTTACTTAACCAGCATTGCATGCTTACTGGAAAAAAAAAAAAAAAAAGTCACATTGCCCAAGTGAAAATATAAGGAAAATACACCTGTGCAACTGCACTTACCCTGCAATTCTTACACTTCCAACCAGTGTCCTGAATTGAGACATAGTGAGCATGTTCACCCCTTTGTGTTGCTCTCCTACAGTTTGGCCGTTACCCTACGGGCTACCTATGAGGAACAAAGTTTCAAAAACTCAGGAACTGGGGTCATTTCATAAGTCACAAACCTGAGATGCCCTTCCATGTTCGTTGGGTAACGCCAACTCTAAGAAAACTCGGCTCAAAACATGTACAAAAAGTTGGTCATGTGTGATACTCCTTTGTCTTTAGAACTGGAACATCAAAAATGAGCTCAGCCCCCATCCACAGCAGTCTTTATAGTTTTGCTAACAATGGGAATTTTAGAAATGCTAAAATCAGCCAGCAATAATTGTGTCTATGCTGACTGTTAAGGGAGAAAATGAAAGGGAGAAATGTGTTCTCTCCATCCAGCTTGAACTGGTGGCCTCTGGCATGGACAGACTGTTCCTCTAGAGGACAGAGAATACCCAGTTAATTGCAGGTGTCCCAGGCATGTCCCACTGGGAGGGTGACAGGTTCCAGAGATCTGGCAGGGTAATGAAACATGTCCCACCTACTTGATGCTGGGTTCCTTTGGGTGGCAGAGACAGCCAAGGCAGCCGTGTATGGGTCAGGAAATGATGAGAGGGACTCCTACTCCACCGACTGTGATAGGAAAACACAGAATAGATAAATGAGGGACCCTGTGAAATTCTTTGAGGATGACAAACACCCTCAAGCTGCACCTCAGCTGTTACAAGAGACACTATTGATAATCTGTGGGAAGACTGATACAACCCTGAGAAAACCCTGAATATACCCTGAGAAGTGATTTGGCTGAGGAGAACTGTGAAGAGCCTCTCTGGTGCTGCCGCTACGTGTCCGTCTCCCTGCACACACACTGAAACTAAGATAAGAGCTGGAATCTGGGCATCAGCACCAACTGAAACTGACATTTCTCAGAACACTTGCAAAGGCTGTATGACTCGCCCAGAGCCAGACAGCAGAAGTTGTTATACTGTAAGTAGATTGCTACTCCAAAGAATAGGCAATTAAAAGGACAATATTTCCCATGCACCACCCTGGCCCTTCCTTAGGTCATATTTGCTGCAGTGCAATTAAAGAATTAAAGTGTCCTCTTTGAGTCAAAGGAAAGTGTTACGAAATTGCTCCTTGAGCTAATAGGGCCGTGCAAACCACATTTACTATCAGCCTTTAAGTAATTTTGATGGACCTAGAAAGATGCCTTAGGTGAGCAGGGAAGATCTTCAAATAGCTACCAAAAAGGCAAATACAATAAACAGAACACACTTTAGTTGGTTATGTCTTGATTATTTCCATGTCCTGTAGCATCACCATGCCTGTTGCAAGGGCAGAGCACTTCGCACCACACTTCCTTTTCCTGAACACTGGATAGACAAAGAATAGGCCAGAAGACAGCCAGCTTGAAGCCAAAGAAGACACCTGGCAGCAGCTCTGTGAAGATTATGTATCCTAAACATTAACCATGCCTGACTTCCTGCTGCCGCTGGCCGACTGTGTGGCTGTTACAGCTGGATAAACACCCCACATCTCATACCTGCACACCTGCAACTATCGTCTGCTTCAGCACTGGTTACAAACACCAGACTCAGACTAGGAAGCTCCTCAAAGCATTTTTGTTTATTTCCTGGACAAATAGTGCAGGAAGAGTGCAAGTATTATTTCTTACTGCTCATGTAATTTAGTAGCTGTGTATCTCAGGCCTGTTCTAGGATATGTTAAAGCAGAAGCAGCACTGACAAGCAATGGCTCTGTCAGCTGAAATGCAAGGCAAGAGATCACACTGAAATCTACCAAACTCAGGTGCAGGGCAAATAATGAAGCACTACTAATGAGCATACATGGCTGTGTTCTCATCAGCCATGTCACTGTCAAGTTGTTTGCAGTTTCTGGACAAAGGTGTGCTTGAAGAAAGTATTTAAAATAGAAGAATTAATTTGCTTTGGGAATGGAAGAAGACCCTCCCAAACACAAGAGAACCAAATGTAGTGGGAGGTGGTGTGTCTGGAAAAGAATGAATGGGCAACAGAGGGTGGCATCAAGAACTTACTGGAGACATACCACTCTGTTGCCAGTGAAAAGATCATAGAATCAGAGAGTCATTTAGGCTGGAAAAGACCTTTAAGATCACAGAGTCCAGCCATTAACCCAGGACTGACAAGTCTGTCCCTAAAACATGTCCCTTAATGCCATGTCTACACATCTACTAAATACCTGCAAGGATGGTGACTGAACCACTTCCCTGGGCACTGTCCCAGTGCTTGACAACCCAACCCCAGTGAAGAAATTTTTTCTAATATCCACTCTGAACCTCTCCTGGTGCAACTTGAGGCCATTTCCTCTTGTCCTATCACTTGTTAGTTGGAAGAAGAGGTCAACCCCCACCTGGCGACAACCTCCTGTCAGATAGCTGTGGAGAACAATAAGGTCTCTCCTGAGCCTCCTTTTCTCCAGGCTCTGGTCTCTGTATAGTAAAAACTTGAAGATATAACACCTAAATTAATCACCCAGGGTAAGCACGCTAAATACAGCCTTTGGTAGATGGCCCATGCTTATGTTTTTTCTGTTGGGTGTATCCTTCCCTACATTGTGCCAGTGGAAAGAACTTGGATTACTTATTTCTCTTTCTGCAGCTGAGCAAGACTATAGCAACTTTCTGCCACATAAGCCCTTGCAGCATTAAACTTACAGGTCTATATGGACAAAAATGTATCAATTACCAGAATGAATTAAAAAAAAGGAAAAATAGAAAACTCATGGAGCTTGAATGATCAATTTCTTCAGAAATATGGGTCTAAGACAAATGACACTCTTCAGGGTTTAAAACAGCTTTCTTCTAGGTCTGCAGGGTTTTAGTCAAGACTCAGCTATCCTCAGATTTGCTGTGAATACAGTATGAGAAGAATGTGGAAAGGAAAACAAAGATGTACAAGCATCAAAACTTATGGGAGGGATGGTGGGGGGAGGGTGAAGTGGCAGCTATGTGATAATATACAATGAGAGTTTAGAGTCTTGATTTGCAGTGACTGCACTTTATGCCTGTCACTGGCAAATTGACATTTTAAAGATATGTTCTTGACTGCTTTTTCATGTCAGTATCTTTGTTCAGGCTATATCTAGGCTGATGAAAGGAATTTCAATTAAGGATGAAATCTTTTCCATACTGCATTGAAATGCACAGGGTGGGAGCAGAGGGAGAATGGAGCAATGAAAGCTCTATAGAGAGTTCTTTAAGGCATCTTGCTGACACAGGACAAGATAGTTTAGGAATGCCTGGGGCAGTGCACTCTGTAGTGGTTTACTGTGCCTTTACAAAGAAACAGTGTGCATTCACCTTAGTGCCTACTGCCTGAGGCCATATATCATTCAAACAGGGGGCTAAGGGTTTAATAAATCCCAATCTAGTTTAGTCCTCAAGGGAATAGCAGTCTGGAGTTATTCAGGAGTGGCAGGGAGGGTGGCCACATAACCTGGCAGGAAAAGGCCGATTCTCACCCTCTGTATGTAAGCAGTATCCTGGGAAATGAAAGGGGTTATAAATCTGCATAGTGAAAGCCTTAGGGAAAAGAAGTGTGAAAAACAGCAAGACATGGATATGAAGACAGTTCATGGGACAGAGAGAGAAAAAAAAAGAGAAAGACAATAGAAAACTGAGAGCAGGGGGAAAAAAAGGAATACTAATTGTAGGAAACCACATCAAACCCACTTCATCCACCTACCTTGCAATCGCCTAATACTTGGGGTGAAAGACAAATTAGCTCCCACTGAGCACTGTCACAGAGATGTATTTCCCTTTGCATGTTTGTCCTTGTCCACCATTTTTCCAGCCTATGTCACGGTGAGAATTTTTAGTTTGCTGATATATCCAGAATGCTCACCCAGCCCTTCCAGCTGGGCTCCAGCTGTCATGGTGACCTTCAGAGAGCAGCTGATCCACACTCCACTCCCACCCGTGCATTCAGAGTGGGTGTAACAAGTGCACTCCAAAGGCTGCTTAGGACCTCTACGTGTACCTGTCAGTAATGCCTTCATTCAGGTCTGAATCTGGGCGTTGAGGCCTTACTGCTCAACAAAATCTGGACAGAGGCAGAGCTCTGTGTCACTGTGGCCAGACCCATAATCAAGCTATCAATTAAGTCAATTTGTATATGTCTACAGCTCTACAGAGTCATTAATGTGACTGAGGCATAGACATATATTTCATTCACTACGGTAATTCGTCTATTAAGATGATCTGATTTATCAGCAAGAGCCAGAATGGCTATTCACATGGTTTACCCATGTCCAGTTATTCAGGGCTGAAGCTGTCATACATGAAATCCTGATCTGAGCATTTGCACAAAACTGCCAAATCCTGAGTATGTTATCGGAACTGAAATGAAAAACTGCCAAATTCTCCTGCAATAGTGTGGGAGCTCTGATGGTGTATCACACTGTTCCCTGAAAAAAATTAAAACTAGACCAACTGGTTTTTGTGCTTTCCTACTTTCCAGAAATCATCAGAAAACATATGCTTCATTTCATCATAAACCTCCAAGGCATTTTCAAGGTCAGTGGAGATGGAGTTCAGGCTCCCATTCATGGAGCCAATTACTGGTCATGTAATTAAAATAGAAAAACATATCTTGGCTTCTGCATGCTACTGTGTGTCAGAAATCAGCAATGCTTTCTTGAAGCGTGTGGACTCTTCCAACTGCGTGTCAATCTTCACATCCAAAGTCTGAACCATATTCTTCAGCTGGAACAAACCTATGATAATCAGCTTGAATTTAATTTTTAAAAAGCACAAGCACAGAAGGGCCAATGGTGACTATTTAAATTCTGTGGAGATGTATCATTTTTTTTCTTTTCAACATCACTTAAACTTGGCTTTCTGAAGTCATACAAACCAGAAACACCATTAGCCTGAGACCATCCCTCGACTCCCTGAGAGATGTAAATTTGAAAAGCAGGTCACATGTTTTCACCTGAAACATGCATTTGAGACTGAAAACCAGACATCCCAACTCTCGAGCATTACCTACTCCTCCCTTCCTTCTCTTTAAGCTATCTCCCCTATTCTCCCTACAAATCCTGGATAAAGCCTGTTAACATGCTTTTATCCATGCATGAGGAAGCAGAAAACTGAACTGTGGAACATATTACCTCTTTGGTGCTGCTGCTGGGGGTTACTTCACCAGTCACTAGACACTGGTGGCACTTTTTGCCTCCTGTGGCAACAACAGCAAAGCATCAAGAACTGCTGCCTGTCCCAAGCATGGTCTCCGATTTTGTGGCACTCATCTGGAATTCTCCACCCTGATGTTCTGAAAGCAAATAGGGAGAACTTTGAACAGATACCCTGTCACAACAAATCTGGAGGGAAGAGGTGAAGTGACCAAAACTGCTGCAGTAAATCAGCGTGTACTCCACATGCAGCAATCTGAGTGGATTGGGCACGTGGGGCCAGTGGAAGAAGCAGGGTTAGAGACAGATGAGCAGAGATGCTCCTCTCTGTGAAAAGAGTGGTAGGAGGCAGCAGAAATGACACATTCTGGCTTCAGTCCTCACCAACTGCCTACAACTACTACCATTACTTAAAACCAAATATTTTTCCTTTTAGCTCAAGGACAAATTCTGAGAACAGAAGAAGAGACAGTGAGCTCAGAGTTCTCTGTGCCATCTCAGAGTCATTTTGTGGGCAAACTCAATTGCTCCACATTGCCTTTTAGTCACTGTGGTTTCCAACAGGTCAGACCCTGATCTTCATAGTCTAGGGGAAATTTCCTAGAGAAGTCTTCTATGTTTGGTCCCTAATGTCTAAAAAAGCAGTACAATTACATCCAAGCATAGAAGCCCACCACTACTTTTCCTACAATCAACCTTAAGAATAATTTATTTTCCTCTTTACTGCATTTATTTACATATTTATAATTGCCTCTATTCTGTAATTTCTTCAGATTATTGCAGTTCCTTCTACTTTTTCCTTCTTCAGCTTCTGAGTCATTCTTGTTCTTCATCTCTCTGAAGCTGACCCACAACTATTCTCAAATGCTGCAGGCTGGATATGGTGCCCAACTGTGGCCTTACTCATGGTGAGTAGAATAGTAGGATGAGCTCATAGCCTGTAAACTGCACTTTCACTGATCTACCCCAGTATGATGTTTGCCCTTTTTTTTCCCCTTTTTTTTTCTTTTTTAAGTAAGAGCTTCATGAGACTGCTGGTTCCCATTGAGCCTGCAGTTCTCTTTCCCATAGCTTTTCAGCTGACTCCTGCTTGCTCTGTTGGCTCTTTACTCCATTTCTTTGCAATTGAATATTCTTACCAACACACAGACCATGACAGTTGTCTTCATCAGGTCGCAGTTACCCACTTCTAACACAATCAACACACTCGGCACCTGCAGAGCTGCAAACAAACACAGCGCTGAGCACAGAGCCTTGGTCAGGTCAGCACAGCCTTTTTAGGAAGCACTTAATATTCTTATTTTAAACCCCTTCTTGTGTACAGTGGACGAATGCTGCCATGGCTGTTGGCCAGCCAGGATGACTGAGAAGGTTTCCCTGGGAACCCCTTACGCTGCCATGGGTGGGCAACTGTGGGGCAAAGTGCCATAACCCAACCCATGTCCCATGAGCCATCCCTCTGCTCCTGAGCTTTGAAACGTGACGGGCAGGAGCAAGTCTCACATTTCTCCAAGAGAACAAACATTTACTTTCTTTTTGATTCACAGTACCTGAAAATAATAAACAAACCCTACAAACTATTAACCGTCTGATGAAAAAATAACTGTTTTCCCTTTTTTGCTGAACCTGTGATGCAACATCTGCTGATATATATGAGGTACTTCAGGGCATATGTGCTTACTCAAGAGATGGTTCTTTCTGATGTGTGTAAAGCTTTCCACAGATTTGTCCTCCATCTTCCAAAATCTCCCACTTCCAAATCTCTTTTATATGTGATTATCAGACTGTACACACGTGAGTGCTGGCAATACAGAACAACCCTCGTTGTTCTTGATACCTTTGTCTGACAGGGGTGTTTAAAGAGATGTGCTGCTAATCACTTTGACTGCAGGAGTCTGGGTATGTAAGTACAAAGAGGCTCATTACTTACAGGTGAAGCAGCAGTAATGAAATCCAGTGACAGTGATGTGGAGGCTAGACCCAAAAAGAGAGTAATCCAAGCTACTGTGGTAGCAGATTGATGTTACGTATGTAACTAGAGAAGGAAAAATGAATGAAAAAGGAAACAGATGTAAACCATCTTAATAGTTGTTTCTTGCCAAATATATCTTATTACAGTTCTTTTACTGCTGCTTTTAAATCTCTGCTAAACAAAATGTATCAGATATGGAGAGCTATGACATTTTCCTTCAGGGTTACAACCCCGGTGGTTCTGCCAAGCTCAGCTCATTACAAGAACCTGCAAGGATGCTAAATAGTTAATGAGGTAACAAGAACTACATTTATAAGAAAGAAAAAATGGTAGATGGTCAGTTCCTTTTGGTTGAAATCTAAGTTTTAAAAATTAACACCAAGGTACTGATAAAATATATGGTAATTTCCTGAGGAAAAATTAGAGACTTGCGCTGAAGATAAAACCCCCAAAGCATATGTTTCCCTGCCTGGGCTTTCATGTATTAATCCTATATGGATTGATAGTATAATTAGAACAATTCTGTGACAGTCACAATTTGATGAGCACCATCCTATAGCTAAGCATATATTCCTTATTCTCCCAAGACACAGGAATCTGAGTATCTCACTGCTTTCCCTTTGTCCAGTATCAAAAGGGAGTTTGGTGCTCATGTTTGTCAGCAGGTAATAAAGACTGGATTCCACAAATGCCGTAAGAGATGCCTCACAACCCTCCAGAGCTGTGACAGATCTTTGTGCGCTGGTTATTAAGAGGTGATTCTTCCTTCCCACAGCTCTCAGCCTAATTCACATCAGCAAGGCTTTCAGTGACTGCACTAATGACAGAGCTGCATCCTAGACCAGCCCCGTGTCGGCTCTGAAGTGATTTCTGAGTGAAGGCACTGTCGGGAGGTGGTCCAAGACTGGCTCATTGCTCTGTGTATCTGCTGGTCCAACTGCGCCATCTCTTTTTAGTCTGACCAAGGCCATTCTTGGCTGGCAGGACAAGTATTGCAGAGCTGGAAAGGAGAGGAGGAAGGTCTGACAAGTTCAGTAAGATACAGGAAAACTTCCCTTGTGAAACATAGCATTTTCCTTTTCCTGCACATTGGTCACTCAGGGAGAAGAAAGGAAAAAACCCTTTTGTCTGAGTCATTCACACTATACTAAGGAAAGCACTTGGAACGGTACTCCAGGGAGTAGCATTACACCAGGATAACTGAGTACTTGGGTGACGTCAGGTTCTTTTGTTTTACAGCAAATATCACTACCTGAATGCTGTTGTTCATTTCCAGGCATTTTGGTGATTCAGCCAGGGAGGTGTCTGTGTTCACAGATTGCAGTAACTGTCTATATTTCAAAAGGGAAACTGATACAATGCAGTGCTTTAGTTGCACTGAAATGGGGTTGGGTTTTTTCTTACAGAAATTGGATGAATTTTAGCTCTGATTAAGTACTTAACCTGATGCTTAACTTGAAACAGTTCAGTACTTCCATTGGCACGAATAAAATTGTCCACATCCAGCTAAGTAACTTTCCTGTTTTTCTGGACTGTGTTCTTTTAGAATTGAACAGTTAGCTTAGTAAATACTAGTCTAAGCATAACTGTAGTCTGATCTAAAAAGAAAGGGTGTCTAAAAGGTAGGTCCTCTGGCTTCTGTAATTTTTGTTTTTTTTCAGAGAATGCTTTCTGCCTCCCACTTTGGACCAAAATGCAATTTTTTGAGCTATGGAATTCCACTCTCATGGTTCAAATTTCAACAGTGATGGCAACATTTGCAGTTTTGTTTGCAGTAATTTCTACCAGAAGGATTACTTCTCCCTCTTGGATACATTTGTTTCTTGTAACGCTTGATGCAGTGCATCTATTTGGCAATAAACCCCTCATTGGGGAATTAACGGTCTGTTGGGTTTTTTTCTGTCTGAAGTTTCTTAAACAGAGCAAGTCTCAAGTTAAATTTATCTGAACCAACATAAGCATGATTCACACAGATGTTAAGTCACCAGACCCTCCTTTTCGTCACAGCACCTCCCAGGTGTTCCTCCTACAGAAACCAATCATGTCTGGTGAAATTGGGGTGAAAATGCAGCTTCACATGTCAGCAAAAAGGCTCCTCTGTTACGAGAGAGTTGAGGTAACCTCCTGCTGAAGCCTCAGTGTACATGATGGATGGTGACCCACTTCTCCAGCTTGGGAGGCTTGGCCAGTCTTCACAGAAATCAGTGAAACCAGGTCAATTAACTGCAGTGAAAGAACTGGCCAAAGGAACAAACAGGATGGAAAAGGGATAAAGTGATAAAGGAGCTAAACACAGCTTGAGCTGAAGTGTTCAGGGACCACAATTCATGTGGCCAGAGGATAAAGGTGAAGTTCAATGACAGGGTTCCCTAGATCCTCTTTTTTCCCCATCTGCGCATTCTTTAGTGTGACCCAGTTTCCCCTTGGCTGTTGGCACTGGGGAGAGCATGGTCCATTCTGATCAGGATTTTATTTCTAGCCCCACTGCACTGAAAGAAGGATCCCGATTCACACTGACAAGGTAACTGGGCCCTTGGGGTTAGATGGGGACTCAACACCCCCTTCCTCTTCCCAGCAGCAGATAGCTCAGCAGGAAAATGGTAAAACAATAGGCTGGGCTGACAGATGTTCAGTCTGACTTCAGATGATGTAGGAAAGCTTGGATCTGCAGACGTTGATAGTTTACTGATTGAAAATCCTCCACTGACATACAGATAGATTAAAAAAATAATTCTTTAAAAGCACAGCAAAACCTTGATTTATGTATGCACACAGAAGTTGTCACCAGCTTTGATATGCATTTCCTTCCCCAGAATCCCACCAACTGTGCAGGGCAGAGATCCAGCCTGTCCTCCACTGTCAGGGAAAGGCTGGGATCTCATTGCAGCCTCTCAGGTCGGGGCACGGGGCATTGCCTGTCAGTCCCTGCTTCGGCACCCTGGCAGGAACTGCACTGCTGAAACCCAAAGATGATTGAAATGTTAATTGCTTCCAGGACAGTGTCAGCAGCCTTGCCTGGCTGAAAGAAAAGCCCCAGGGCATTTACCTGAAGGCAGACGAGGATCCTCCTTATGCCAGGTCAAAGCAGACCAACTCCATTAATTTCAGCCGAGTTTGGGCTTTTTCCCCTGGAAGAGTGAGAGCTCAGAATCTATTCTCAGTTCATTAGTACAGCCTGACATGGAGAAACCAAGTCCACAAGATGGGAAGTTAGCCATGAAATACACTGTTAATATAAGTAAGGGAGCAATGACAGACATCAGAATTACTCTGCTACGCTTATGTTCTGGGAGATGCAGAATCCCAGCAGATCATTAGCAGGGGGCAATGAAGAAGTCCTTGGGCAAAATCTTGCCATTGCTACCAGTAATTGCCTTTTAAGTTACTGGGAGTTTTTAGGTGAAAGGTCTTGTACAACCAGAATGAGCAGTCAGTGACTAAATTTTTCTGACTGTAAATCAGAAGCATTGAGACCCCAAATACTCATGGTTTTGCTAATGCTAACAGCAACACAGTCCTTCAGAGGCTGCTTACCTTCATTTCATGTTGTACAGCCAATAGACAGATCACACTAGCTCACTGCAAAGACGTATTTTCTTACACACAGATGGTATTAGAAAACAACTCTGTATATAAATTCTCCAAATACACAATGAATTAGTGATCTGATACACAATAAATTAGTTTTCTGTGAAATCCTCCCAACAGGAAGCAACGCTTGTCCAGTGACTAAAACCAATATTATTACTCGCTTAAATAGAGTAATGCATCCTGTTGTTGTGAAGGATAAGGTTTGATTGAAAAGGGCTGTTTTGCAGCTTCAAATAATTCAAAACACTTTTTTTTCAAAAAAGAAAAAAAAAAAATTTATTCACTTATAAGCAGCAACTCTTGGCATTTTTCCTTACAGAAGACACTGTTGTGTCCGGTTATTACTCAACCACTAACATTAGAGACATTAAAGTTGCAGGAAACACAGTTCATCTTTTGCGTAGTTAAAAAGGAGTTGGCTTCCCAATTACCCTGGAAACTGGACTTGCTGCTGGGCAGAAAACCACAATTCACAGTGGAAAATAGTAGTTGATATATGAATATCTACCTAAAGGCTAATCAGCAAAACAAACAACACACAAAGAAGATGACCCACATGACGTTGTTTGGAGGAAATGAGTCATCAGTATTTTCTAGCTTCCTTTTGTTTTAAAACATTAAATCACTGCTCCTCACCAGTTTAGATAAGAATGGGTTAATACAATCTGTTGAGGATAAGAAATCAAGCTGTTTTCAAGGGCCAGGCTGTATTTTACAATCACCTGCTGTTGACCATGTGCCTGTCGACTTCCAAGGGTCAGTGCTCCAGGCTAGTCTGTAATTCCAGATGTTACTGCACATCATGTGGTGCTAAGGGTCCTAGCCAGCATTGCCACCATGTAAGAAAGACATGAGAAACTGAGGGTAGAGTTGGACCAAGTTGATCCATGGTCCCAACATATCTTCTGCGGTTTCCTGCTGTATTTAATGAGCACACCTTGAAAAGTTTTTTCTCCCACTTCCAGCTTCATTGCATACTATTCAGGGAGGATAACCAGCTAAACAGTGCCGTGAGATAAACCTCTGCATCTGAGGTACCTGCAGGGACTGTGATTTCCAGCGTAATTACGCCAGGAGCAACGGTCCCTCTGCAGCCAGCTGTGTGACGTACAGGCACTAACTCTGACAGGGCATGTTTGCTTCCTTCTCCATCGAGAGACCACGCATACAGCATTCCAGAAACCAAGTACCGTAGGACATGCTTACCAAACAAACAAAAAACGCTGTTAGTCCAGGACCCACTGATGTCAGTGGAAGTTTCTGCTGCTCATTTCACTGTGGCCAGTGGTTTTTCTGTCCCCAGTCCACAGGAAAGACAGGACAGAGTAAAGTTGGTGCTTGGAGCTTCCTGGATGGTGTGACTTCTACTTCAAGGTGGTTAACTCCTGTTTATTTTCAAAAGCCAGTGCATCCCTTAGTTGTCAATGCATGCTGTTCTGAGGCTGGTTGCCCCTTTGCCTCTTATATTTTATTTAGGCTCTAAACTCTATCAAATAAGCTTGATTGTAGATGTCCATTTAAGATTTAACTAACACATTGTATTTACACCTTTCTGGCTAAAAAAAGATCCAGACTCACCACTGATTCACACTAGGCTTCCCCAGGTCAACACATAAGCTCTGGCAGCTTTAGGCAGTTTTGCCCTACGTCCACTATAGTGCAAAGGCAAGTGGCTCACACTGAACTGGAACCTGCTGCCAAAACAGTCCATTTTGATGTGTAAACCAGAAGAGGTCACTGGGCTGAGGAGCAGACAGGCACCAATACCAGTGACGTGTGCAGGAGCTGGAAAAAGCATCAACCTCTGCAGGTGAATACGATGACAAGACAGTCTGGAGCTGTCTCACCCTCCATCCCGTACACTGCTTTGGGCTACCTGGTATGGACAATCTGAGCAAAGAGCAACTCTGGCACAAGTTTAGGGGTTGTCAACCACTGGCTTTTGTTTTCATGCTTTTTAAAATGTAACTGTTTCAGTGAAAGAAAGAGAATAACCAAACAAAGAAAGAATCCTTAATCCAAATGCTAAAACTCTGTTTTACAACTTTGAGAAAAATGTTATTTTCTTCCCACCCCCCACCCCAGGAAATGACTCAGTTCTAGAGAAACATTAAAAAAACCCAAAACAAACAGCTTGTCCGGTGTGTAAAAATCAATTAAGAAACCCCAAAATATGATATGAGCAGCTGGCTTGGCTGAATGTGTCTCCTAGCTGTGGTCTTCCCTTGCCTTCTTCTCCTTTGGCCTCCTACCCCACAGCTGTATCTGCTCTGCTCCCTCTCCTTCCAGCTGCTACTTCTTCGAACAAATCAGTGCTACTGAGTCATGAAAAGGCCAGGCTCCTACTCTCATCTCCTGGTGTCAGAAGCTCCCATGGAGCTGCCTCTCCAAGCTCGCCTTCTTCCTCAGCCACAGCCCCCGGCATTGGAACCACAGTCATCTCAGTCCTGCAGGAGCTCAGGACAGAGTCAGGGCTGCTGCCAGCAGACTACTGGGAACAGGATCTTCTTCCCAGTTTGTCCTGAGGCCATGATTTGCCTGTCCCAGCAGCAGGCTGTCTTAAGCAACTACTTGCTGGTTGTATTCCATGGATATACCCTTTAAACCCCATGATTTTCAAGGCCTGATAAACAATGCAAATATTTTCTATGATCACTACCCACCCAACATTTTCAGCCTTGGCCTCCATCAGCCCCACACAGGCCTGGGCAGGATCACACCAGTCCCTGTGGATCACCGTGCTCCCCCATGCTGTGGCTGGCTGTGCAGGGACAGTTGTGTGTAACTCACGTAGCCACCACTGCTCCGCACGGGTCCCCTGGGGAGGGGCTGCCCCGGCCCAAAAGAGACCTCTGGGAACTCTGGTCTGGGAACGGGCTGGGTCCATGCCAAGTCTGGCAGCTCCCCCAGCAGCTGTAGCTGCAGACCAGGGCAGCATGTCAGGGTAATGGTCAGGGCTAATGAGCTCATAGCAAAGTGTGAGTGTGCATCTGGTGTGGATCACAGGGCTGACTTCATTTCCTTCCTCCTGGCTCCCTTGTCGTGCTCTGCCCGGCCATTTGGCCCAGGCCTGGCTCTTATCCAGCTGGTACCTAGTTTCATCAGGGCAGAGCCACAGATAGCACTGGCTTCCCAAGGTGTGGGACAGCTAGTAATCACTCCAGTGAGCCTTTGTGAGCATATTTTCTTTCTCAGGAGCCACTAGGTCTCCCCAGTGGCATCTGGAGAACATCCAGAGCTGATGGAGCAGTGAACAGGCGCTTCCCTGTTATACCTGCCTGGACTGGAGACTGCAACCAGTAAAACAGAGAGGAAGATTTCCAGTCCCTTGGCCCAAGAGGCTCTCTTAAAAAAGCTGGAGACAGGAAACATTATCTGTTAGGCACTGATCAGTATTTGTACTGCAGTGGCTCTGGAGGCTCCCACTGACATCCTGCTCCTGTTATTCTGGGCACAGCCACCAGATTGAAAACAGTCCTGGCTGCAAAGCCTTTGCAGTTGAACTCACCTATGTGAATAAATCAGACCTGCCCTACCAAGAGACCTGCAGCTAAGGCCTTGGCTCTTCCTTTATAGCCAGGACCACCAGGGATCTGGGGAATCTGCCCAGCCTGTTCCAAGCCCACTGTACCCATCCCTAACCTGGAGGATGCTACTGAGTACCTGGAAGGACAGCAGCAAAGCTGAAAGAAATGCAGCCACTTTCAGGCCTCCTTTTCCTCCCCAAGAGTTCCTCATTTGATGGATGGTTTTACTCTTAACCCCATCACCTTTAGTAATTCCCACAGGTAACAATGTGAGACAAACACCAGGGCTGGGAGAGAGATAAGGACTTTAACTCAAGGTCACAGTATGCAGGTCCACAGCACAGCCAAGGGCTGTACCAGCTCATCTGAAACTCAGCCCTGTGCCCAGTCAGCTGAGCAGCACCACCTTTCATGCTTTTTCTTCTTGTGTTCAAATGACAGAAAAATTGTTTCATCAAAGTAATTTTCTGGGGTTTTCAACTTGGAATAAGAAGCTTCCAAACAGTGCAGACCTGCCTATCTGGAACAGAGTGCTTCTTGTTCTTGAATGGTAAAGATGAAGTTAATTGCCAGGAAGTGGAAACTGTGCTATAATATCTTGGCAAAAGCATATATGATGAAGAACTGTTTGCTCTGCTGGACTTGCAGTGTTAATAACACACATGTGTCTGCTGGACTCTGTGCCATCAGGAGTCAGCAGGAACTGGAAGACCTGCATGGTGTTGGATCAATCATTAATCAAAACCTGGCAGCCAAGCCCAGGATGGTGAAATGAGGAGTCAGCTGGGACAGGCAGAGGGATGTGCAGAGGGATGTGCAGAGGGATGTGCAGAAGCTCTCCCCAAACCAAATGCTGCCTGTGCTGATCCATCCCTGCAGGCAGTGTCAGTGTGAGCCAGATCCTGCACACACACAGACCTGGGACTGCCTGGATCTGGCATCCTTCTGTGGACTGAATAAGAACACCACGGCAGAAACACCTGACCTTGGGATCAGTCAAGTACATGCATCTTAATTAATAAACGTAACAAAGTGCTTATCAGTCCCTCATTAGTAAAGATTATTCTCCAATGTCTGCACCACTTGCAAAACCTGGAACTGGCTGGGTTTGTTCCTCCCTTACTCTTCCCAGGAGGTATACGTGCAGTCAGCACTATTTAACCATTCCCAGGAAGAGATGAGCTTTCCTGAAAGGAAATCAGTGTTTCATCTCCACCCGGAAAAATCAGCAGGATTGGATAAAATCCACAGTCCTGTAAGTAAGCCCAGGGGCACAGCCAGTGAGCAAGGCTTGGACAAGCACTTTTGGTCCAGATGAAAGCTTCATGAAAAAAAGACTTAAGCCTCTGAGTTTCCGTTATTCCAGTGGGAAACAGAGGACGCCCAGCCTGGTTCTGCTCCCCCTGATGTCTTTCTTTCCCCTTGGCTTCCTGCCATTGTCTTTGGAAGAGCTAGGATGGCTATGGCAGCCCAGGGAAAGGGGGCATTTTCTTCTCTTACCCATCAGAAAAATTATTTGTAGCCCTTTTAGGTATTTTCCAGTTCAAGTGGAGCTCAAGTGTCCATGTACACACAGACATGTATACACATTTATACATGCACACACACCTACTTTAGATATATATTCCTGTATGTGCACACATTTTTATGGTGACCTTGGTCCGTCAGAAACTGTGTCACACTCATTTCTGCCATGCTCATGTAATTCCATCAGCAAGCATTCAACTCCCAACGTTTCTCCTGCAAAATGATGATGCAGAAGGACAGGATGAACACACCATGGGAGTGTAGCCAGCCCAGTGCTGCCTTACACGCTGACACCACAACATGAAACTGGGGGGCAATGGGTGGCCAAAGTGGTTTGATGGTTGTGTAACACAGCTTGTCATAGCTCAGCTCCTAATTGCTGTCCCCATCCAGGAAGGACTCGGAACACCTACATGACTTTTGCAACAGCTGGCCTTTAGGCCAGGCTCTGGGCTCATTGAGGCTTTGCTTAGTGCACCTGAGTGCCCTGGATTCAGCACCCTCCCTCCCCTTCTGGCAAATCCTGGAAGAAGTTCAGCCCCTGGAAGCTGTTTTATTTTGTGGCAGCAGCTTCAGTCCCCTCCACTGCCTGTACACACCACGTTTTGTTGTCACAAGCACACGTCCTTCCTGGGCTTTTCTATTGCTTGGGAGATGCTGGGTGGTGGAGCAGGTTCCTGTAACTGCAGATTTTCAGGCTGCTGAGGTTGGTTTTTCCTCCCTTTCCTGTTCCTGGGACAGGCCAAGGCACCTGGATTTCATTAGTTTTGGTGCTCTGCTCTAGGAAGCAAATTCTAGTTTAAGAAGGACTTTTTGCTTTTCACATCTTGCTTTGAAGAAACTACTGTTTAAAGAAAAATGTTTTTTCATCCAATGTCATCACCGGTAATGCTGAAAGGCTGCTTTCAGCCTGCTGGAAACTGGCCTCAGGGAGACCTCAACACCTGCTAAAATCCTGCCCTTAGCTGAGGCCTCTACAAAACTCCTCCACCACAGTCCTTGTCAGCAGAATTCAGAGCCAGTCCATCACCTCGGACAGCTTACAAGGCATCTCTTCCTCCAGCCTCAGCATCAGGGAGAGTGGAGGAGCCCCGTGTGAGAAAGTCAGGTCTGAGGAACCCACCTGCAGCCTCACACAGCTGCCAACAGCTGCCTGCTCAGGACAGGACTGCTGAAGCACCTCCCGGTGAGCCGGCAGGACTCCCCAGCCCGCCTGCTCCGTGTGGGGCTCCACTCCCATTCACAGCTCATCCTCACTCCTAGAATGTGGGAGAGACCCAGAGCTGCCCACCCAGGGAGCAGAACACCTCTGCTGATGCCATGAGGCCAGGTAAGAGGTTAATCCACCTCATTGCTATTGCTGTCAGCTCCAAATCTCTGTACAGGGGGCAGGTACCACACTCAACATATCCACAGAGGCATGTTCTCACCCACCGGGTGGGGTCACCCCCTGGAGAGAAATCCAGCCCAGAGAGGGCTGGGGATGGGAAAGGGAAGGGCAAGGAAGAAGGGGGAAATCGTGGAAGCAATGGTCCCAGCAGGAAACCCAGATAAGAAATAAGTCATGAGAACTCCCTACCCATGATTTGCTCTGTGAGAAATATCCGCTCTCAACGTTGCCAACCCGGGCGTTTTCTTTAACATCCAACACTCAAACTTTCTTCCTGCCTGTACCAGGCATTCCTGCTTCATTAGAACACCTGGAATTTCTGAATCATCTGTGATTTCTTTCACTGTGACAGAGTGCCTTTTGATTTCTATAATCCACTGCCCGACATGATAGCCTGAGTGGGGATTGCAGGCTCCAACATGGTCCCCTTGAACAAAGAATAAAATAACTCCTTAGCAGTGCTCAGAGCCCCAGCCTGAGCTGTGCTTTTTGCAGTGCTTGGCTCATTACTTACTGCTGTCATTCAGACTCCAGCCCCAGAAAACCTCCGTGGACATTGAAGACTGTCAGACAAGTTTGCTGCAGGTGACACAGCAGGTGAATGTTTCCCTTTCCTGTTGTCACCGTGCAGTCAGCAGCAGAGGAACAACGTTGGATCTCCAGCCCTGCATGGGTCCACCTCCCTGGGGAACCTGGTTCTGCATGTAACTGCTGGAGAGGAACAGAGGAGCACTGCAGAAACAACATGATGCATATGTTAAGAGCAAAGCTGAGAGCCAGAGTCCACTCCTGGGGTGAAAGCATTCCCATGCTGTAGAGCAGAGTGTGGAGCGGTGGGATCAGGGAAATGCTGTCACTTAGCAACTGCATTAACACAGGAACCAGAACCAAACTGTCTGAAGTGAGAAATGTCATTATTTTTTTGGTGCAGCTGTGCCCACACTCTAGAGCAAAGGGAAGTGATTTGAGTCCTGGGATGCTGGTGCCACCTACACAGCCAGGAGAAGGGCCCGTAACAGTGAACAAAGGAGTGTGTACAGCAGTGGTTTTCCTTTTAAGACATGAGTTCCACTACAAACTGAAATATTTTGTCAGAGGAATCAGCTTATTCAAGTTCTGAGACACTTTACTTACCCAAACCCACTCTTTTTATCCTCAGTGGTAGTAAATGGCAACCCATCCTCTGCTTTTTATAAGAAAACCCAGCCAAAATTCATTGTATTAGATGCTACTACAACTGTGCTTGGGAGGATGGGTCACATTAGTGTTAAATACATCCCTTGTTCTTCTGCACCCTGCAATGCACAGACAGAAAAGAGGCATTTTAATAAAAGAATAAAGACTGCTTGTTGAGTCGCTGGCTCTGTCCTACACCAGGGAAAGATTTGTCTTGTCATAATACAGGCACAATGAGAACCTACAACACTGAGCATAGAGGGTGCTCAGACTCATTAACTGATAGCTTTGATTCTTACAGCAATATCTTTTCAAGCAGAGGAAATCTCATAAGGTGAAAAGAAGTGCCTTTCCTACCTGCCAAAGGGGCACCAGCCCATCTGTCCCCAAAACCAGCTCTCAAATCAGGAACCAGGCTGGAAAGCAGAGTATGGTAGAGAGGAAGAGGCTCACTGTTCCAGGGAAAATGAACTTGGTCATGTCAGCCATAGCCCCAGACATCAACATTTTCTGTAATGCTTTTGTTTTTAATTTCCTTACTTTTTGTTTGTGAAAATCTCATCCTAGAGGAGAGATTCAGGATTTGTGCTTACAAATAAAATAGACTATAACTTGCCTAATGAGAGCAGTTCAGTTTTACATGGTTGTCTCTTGACATGTTTACACAGCTGGCCAGATACCATTAAAACATATTTTCTCAGGAGGCAGTGTGGTCTAGTGGAATGAGCACGGGCCTAGCAGTCAGGAACTCCCACGTTGTAATTTTGGGTCAGCAGTGGTTTGGTTTGGTGCACAGAGCCATCTAACCCCCGTGTATGTCAGTGTCCCAAAACAACACCTCCTCATCACAGCGTGATGCTGAAGATCCACGTGTTAGTGCTGGGGTGGGAGAGGATCAGAGCCCTGATGTGGCACCCAGGGTCAGAAACACACAAATAAAGACTCTGGAGGGATGGATTGGAGATGCTTCTCCATCTTCACCTCTGGTGGGTTTGGCTTAGGCAGTCCCTGAATCAGAAATGATGCATCTGACACAGTCCTGTGCAGGTTGTCCTGATCCAAACTGAGATCATCCATGAGCATTCTGCAGCAGCTTGTCCCTCTTCCCAGCAATGAGCACAACCTTCTTGGAGAGCTCCCAAGAGCTCTGCAGATCCTTAGTGAAGTGAAAAAGCCAACAAGCAGCAGCACTAACTTTCAGCTCAGGAATATTAATGGTTAAAACCCATCAATTTCCAAAAAGCTGACGAACCTATCAATTATTAATCTGAACAGGAGCTTGCACAACAATAGGATTTTAATTACCATGGAATGACTGGCTCTAGTTCTAACTCAGGTGGTTAAAAATCAAATAAAACCTAAATTGATATAATTGATAGTTCAGTTATATTGAACTAGGGCCTACACTGCGACACCACTGAACTTCCAGCCTTCCTTCTTAGATTCCTTCAATCCAGGATACTTTTGCCACAGCATCAAGGTTACAGAGTACCCTTCACATTTGTCCTACAAACTGCATGGGCACCAATCCATAGTTCTGGGTGATGATAATGGAATTAATCCTATAGGAAAACATTTTAGCTGGTAGCTAAATTGTGATCTTACCCATTAAAGATCCTCGTTTACTTCTCCCACTGGTCATGTCTGGTAACTGCTGTGTTTGTGTTTGACTGCTGTTAAAAAGGGTTTTATTTGATGGGATATTGGAGATTCTCCAGCAAAACAATGTTCCAAATCAGGCTACAGCTATTGTGCTATATCAAGATGGTCTCTCCTTCCTCGGTGTCTCAGGACCTGTAATAAAAAGTTGCTTGCAGAATTCAGGGACTGGTTATGCTGACAGACTCTGTCTGGGCTTTTGTCAGCAACCTCAGGAGACTTTTGTCAACAACTTTGACTAATTTTAGAAGAGATCTGGTCTGCTCTTTAAGGAAGGATGGGTGTGAGAACAGCTCAGCAGCAGAACACCCGACAGGTGGTGTGGTACAGAGCACCTTCTCAGGGCTTCTGGATACGGGGAGAGGAGGAGTCAGCAGGTGAGGAGGTGGTCACAGCCCAGGTCTTGTGGCCGTGGATGTTCAGTCCTGGGGCAGCTCTGCCTGGCTGAGGAGGCCACACAGACCTTTCAGATGGCTCAGGGTCAGCGACCACGTCAGGGTCTTTGTGCTTCTCTGACACTGTGCCTGTGCTGAGGGCTGGAGCTGGCCCCACAGAATCCCAGGAGCACTGAAGGTAGAGCAGCACATGGACCCCCTGGGAAAGCAGGGCTCTCCCCAAGCTTGAGACCTGGTCAGCCAAGGTTGTGTCCAGCCAAGGATGCAGACAGCAGGACCTTCGGTAGCCTGTTCCCACAAACTCTCTGACAGAAGATGTCCAAATTGCACCTCCTGCACACTCCCAGCCGTGACCTGCAGTTCAGCAATCAGACCTTCTCCTCCTCCACTGCCCCGCTCCGAGTCTGGTGAGGAAACAGAGGAGGCTGGAAACCATTTCAGTGGCATTTCTGGGCACAGCTGAGAAAAGTACCATTTGTACCTCAATTTCATAGGTGACAGGCAATCAACGAATCTGACAAACGGAATTTAGCTTCTCAGAGAAACAACTAAAATAACTAGAAGCTTTTTTTTGCTTTTTTTTTTGAGAGAAACATTTTCTTTTCTGGATGGCAGACTTAAACAGAAAAGAAATTTGTGCACCTTCAGGGTATCTTTAACCCAATTTTAGAACCCCCTGGAAGTCAGAGCTATTAATGGACTTGTTGCTGGAAGCTCAGCTCCAGTGTTTTAAATGGCTGTGAAACATGCTCCTGATGGGAGAACAAGCACAAAACCAAGAGGAAAACAGGAATCTGTTATCTGATATTCCCACCCCTGCTACTAAAGTTCTCTTTTTCAATGCTGGAGTCTTGGCTGGTGTTAAAAAGAGTCTTGTAAAATTGCCTTGACACCTTATCAACATTAGTACAAAAATCCACCCACCCTTCATCATCACGGTGGTGCAAGGGACAAAATGGGATTTTACAAACCTGTCAAAGGAAATCTGTTGCCTGAGCTTGACACTTCTGCGATGAAGCGTTGTGTAGCTATAGTGATCTATAAATATCAAATGTTACCTTTCACTGAATTAAGATTTTTGCCTTTTAGTAGCCTTATTTATATAATTGACACTTGCTTCAGTGGGTTTGCTCCAGTATTTCATTACCAGCTGATATATCCAGGTCAGCCTTGGCAAGTTAGTGCAGAACCCCACTCCCTCAGCAGGATCTGAAAATTTAGGTCAATTTGCATAACTTTGATGAACCTTTAGAACTAAAATGATTAAAGTGACAACTTCCATTGACTCCCTGCTGAGGTCTCTGACCTTAAATCACAGAGGTCACAAAAAAATATGTGAAGAATCTAAATAAACTCCAATTCAGAACTTCATTAGATTAAGCATCTCTGTGCAGTGGGGGCATCAATATGGCTTAAAAGAAGTGCACAATGCTTTATAGTTTTTCAATAATTAAAAATTTTCATAGGAATTTCACAAATTTCAATGAATACTTTTTTTTTCTCAACCCCACCAAATGCAGTTTTTAAACAGACAAAGATAAGCACTTCAAGTTACCAAAGTATCAGTTCTGCAAATTGCTCACAAAACTGCAACCATCTACTTCCAGGTTTTCATCGACTAAAATCCAAACATTGTTCAGTCAGAGGCCTTGGTAGTTTTCCATGCCATATCAGAATGGATGTAAACATTCAGTGTTTGAGCTTTGTGGGTACAGTGACAAAGATCCCTTCCTACGTCACAAATAAACCATCGGGCAGGAACTTTTCCTGACTACACAAGACAGCCACGATGACACATGGGCTTGGTATTGAAGAGGCCATGACTCCTTGACTCTGCACAAAATCACTGTCCAAACCCAGACTTTCTTTCACTATAGCATAATTTTTTCCATTTTGGAACAGGAGCCGTGCAGGGGCTCTGGTGGGCTGAGCAGTCACATACTGGAGAGCACTGGGAGGAGGCCCAGGAATGCAATCCCACCTCTGCAAGCTGTGCCAAGGGGACACTATGGGGACAACGAGCTGGTGTTCCCAGGTACCTCTTATGCAGGTGAGCTCCACATCATTCCCATTTCCCAGAGCAGAGCATGCTGGAGCAAGATGACTCCATCTGTTCCTCACATCCAGGGACCAGCCTGAATTACCTCAAACAGCTCTAAATTTTTAGAGTACTCTGTGCTCTCTTGGTAGCTGGAGAAGGCAGCAGGAGGTAATAGAAGAAGGATGGGACACATCCATTAACAGTCCCATTTTAAAATGAAATAGAATTTAATTTAGCACCAGCAGCAGCACTGTACACTGTTGCCTCCTGATGACTTTTGCTCTAAATTATGTGAACCAGAAACAATGTAACGTTTGAGTGTGCTTTACATGAAGGAAGGAATCCCACAGCATTTACAAACCCTCTGTGAGTCAGGCTTTGGGATCCCTGGTCTGTCACATCCAGGAGGTGTTGAAATGACATGCAGGGAGAGGAGGGCTGCTTTTGAGACAATTCCACTTTTGAGACAAAGTCCTCCACTGAGTGGGAAGTATTATCATCCAGCCTTTGCCCCCTGCTACATGCACTGCAGTGAAGACAGTGGGTCGTGTTTACAAGTGCCAGGGCAGCGTCTTCTCTTGTGTGTTCATTTAGAAAACTGGAGGCCTCAGACAACAAAGCAAACAACAACTCAGGTCTACAAAATCCTTGCTCCTCGGTGGCAATGGGTCTATCAGGCCAGTAATTCCAGTGCTAAATGGAAAATAACTATCCTGTGATTTTATTTTGTAGACTGAAGCCGCCTCCCATCAGGGCCACACACAGAACTGCACTGAGCTCTGAGGGAAGGGTCATTAGCCACAGCACAGCCAGGGATGGGCAGCGACTGGGGGGAGGCTCTGAGAGCCACCCAAAACATGTCTGGGATGACAGAGTGCACCAAAGTAGTTCAACCTTGCACTGCTTCTTGTTTTTAAAAAGCTTCCAAATATTTAAAACCTCACCTTCCTAACTGAAAAGAGGTACTTGCTATTTTTAACAGGCAGCAGGACACCAAAGCTTTGGGAGATCTCTAGCAAGGGGTGTGTGCACTGGGGAAAGCTCCAAAGCTGCAGCTGGGGCTGTCTTCAGTCCCCAGGCTCTGTCTGCACAGCTGTCATTGCAATGGTGTGTGTTCAGCCCTTACACTTTTGTCTGCAAAAGCCATGGCAATGCACTTCTGCACTGCTGCATTGTCCAGGGTGAGCCTGGCAGTGACATTTTTTTCAGCTGGGTCCCAAATGGCACATTTTGTATATTAGTACTTAGTGCCAGTCTATAATTAGAAGATAATTTTTTCCAGAGCTAATGAAAAGATGCCCTAGCAACCCCTGGATATGATCCCAAATCCATTAACACAGCTCACGCGACTCCATTTCATTTTATGTGGGACAGACCATGAACTCTGAAGGAAGATGCTGCCAAGTGTTTTCAACCAGGAATATGCTGAAACTTGGTAAAAAGGATGGAAGAATTCATCCTGTATCTGTCCTCGTTATATCCCACTTGGAGAGAAACTGGGAAAATTAAATGAGTAATACTTCCTGAACCATGATGGTATTTTGATAGAAATGTGGCTAAAAAATAGCTCCCATGGAAAAATAAAGAAAAATTTATTTCTATCATCATAATGAAGACTTGACTTGTTGTTATGATTCATTAGTGCCAGCTGATAGAGGCAAAGATGGTGAGTGTAGTGACACAGTGAGCCTTAGCTGCATTTTTTCCCTGCGTGCCAGCCTGGATGGGTTTCTACCACGGTGTCCTGCTGAGACCATCAGTGACCATCAGTCACCAAACACGTGGCTCCATTCCACATCCAGCATCTCCAAACCCAGATTCCACAGCAAAATCAGAATCTCCCAGCACTCCCACACCCAGCTGCCACCACAGTGTCCAGAAGTACACTTGATTTAGCACGTGAGAGCACAGCTAATGACGACCCACATTAAAGGAGTGCTAGGAGGGATCTTAAAACAGCCCAACCACACTGTACCCTGCTTGGCATGGGTGCAACACCCATTCTGTCTGTGCCTTTCTGTTTGGATAATGTTCTTCAAAAGCAACTACAAGCCTCTTAAAATGCACCGGAAAAGCAGCAAAGAGCTGCCACGATGAAAGCGGCTGCACTTCCAAATGGGGCTCAAGGTCTGGCACATGCCTGTTCATCAAAGATGCTCACCAGCACCTGAGCAAATGCCAGAAGAACATCACTTCATTGAGAGCCCAATTTTCACAGCAAAACAGCACGAATGGCCCATTTTCACTGCCCAGCCTGTGTCTCTGGGATGAGCACACAGTGAGCAGAGCCCAGCAGAGCAGGGGGGCTGGCGGCTGCGTCTGATTAATCCCATCCCAGTGCTCCAGTTCCCAGCCAGGTCCCAGCAGAGCCCACGCCTGCTCTCCACAGGCAGAGCCCTAAAAATGGAGTATGAGCTGTGGAAACAGCACCTGCCCCGTGCCAGGAACGCAGGCCCTGGAGCACAGTGTCCTCAGCTCCTGCCATGGCACAGCCCCCAGCTTTTCAGACTTACCAGCAAGGTAAATCCCACTCACAAAGTGTCAAGTAGACAAAGAAATAACAATATAAATGCAATGAAGATCCACAGTGAAAGGCAAATGTGACTTACACAGGCAATCTGAAAAGGTCACCAGAATGTTTGTAGCAAGGATACAAGTATTTTTAACTTTGAACAATGAGACCAAACGGTAGACAAGGAAACCACTGTGATATCACCCCAGGGAGTGAATAAATACTGCCCCACACCGTGAATTAGCTCTAAACCAATTGTGCTCTAATGAAACTCTCTACAATACAGACACCAATTCACACACCTCAGCATCATCAGCAGAACCGGCTGTTAATTAATGTTTTTCTGGAACACTTTTAAAATTTGAGCTCTCAAACTACCATTCCTCTCCTGCTCCCACTGGACAGCCTTTACAAGACAGATAAAAGGGGAACATCCTGTCCCCAACCACACAGCACTGGAGGAGATTTCAAAGACAAAGATCAATGCCTCATCTTCTGATTTTTGGCATGGATCTTATAATTCAGGGTTATTTCTTACTTGACAATTCCCAACAACATATTTTACTTATTTACAGAAAGATAGGAATTAACAACAGCTCATGACATTTTTATTTTAATGAAATTTAAAAAGGCAGTTATTAGTTATACATACACACAACTGATTCTGTACTTGTTAGTCATAAATATAGAACATTCAGAAGTACAAAATACACTTTATCCACAGCACAATTTCACATCAATATGAAGAGTTAAAACAGATAAGTAACCAAGTGCCTAACAATGACAGAAGCCCATTTTTGGAGTTGTTTCCTTTTTTTTTTCTTTCCCTTTCTTTTTTTTGAAGACCATTAATCTACACAAAGTAATCAGTGCCCACAGTCATCAGTTTCATGAAATGCACTCTGGTTTAGAGTAGGAAAAGACTGACCTTTTAAAGACAATTAGATGCCATCACCTTCTCTTTGCCCCATTAATAACAAAAAGCCCAAGCCCACATTCTCTTCTCACAGTTAACAACTGTGAAAAATGGGGCTCTGGCAAAAATCAGCTGAAGCCAAACTTGAGCACTGCCAGGAAAAGTGAAAATATCTGAACTAGAAATTAGTCCACTCGATACCTTGCAAACAAAGAGCAACAGCAGTATGACACCAATAAGGCATTAATGACAAAATGGCTGTATTATTCTCGAAAAAAGAGTACACCTATGTATAAAAATATATGTCATAGCAATTGGGTAAATCCAACACTATTTAACACTGTGCCAAAAGTAATTAAGAGTTAAAAAGGCAGTCCTGCAAGACGTATTTACAGTTTCATACTGTACTTCAAAAGAAAAGAAAAGGCAACAAAGCTACAAATGGAACTATCTGGTTAAAGCATCACTGTAGGTACTGCCAGTAGCACTTGTACAAGTAATGTGATGGAGTCTTGGATTATTTGTCTGAATAAATGAATATAAATATTCTAGTATCTAAAACTGTCTCAGTCTATATGTCGGCTCCTTGAAATAACTCACCCAGACCATCACTATTCGTGGTTTCTTGCTCCATGAGTTTAAAACCCAAAAGATTCCATTTCAAGAAACACTGTGTTTGCAACAGTTCGATCAGAAATCACAGCTTTATTTCCAGCTTAGAAAAAAATCCACAAAAGAAATGAGAATTCCACCACCTATGAAATTCTGGAAATTGGAAGCCAAAGTGCCAAGAAAGCTACACTGACAGCACGTAATAAAAACATCAGCATTCCCAATGCACCTTATAACGGCAGCTATAGGATAAGTGAAGTCGCTGTAGTAAGGAAACACAAGACCGAGCACAGCCAAGGCTACACAGCTCTGTCAGCCACGGGACCTGGGGCGGAGCAGGACGGACACGGCGGGGCCAGGGCAGCGCCCTGCAGCACCAGCAAAGCCTCACCTGCAGCGGCTCCTTGCTCAGCAGCACAAAGTTACCGAAGCTGTTAATTGCTCCCTCCTCGCTGGCTCGGGAATGGCAGCCCAACACCTCCCAGCCGGGCTGGGGGAGGTGGGATGGCCAGGAAGGGGAGAGGAGCAGGGCAAGGGTGGAAATGCCAAGAACAAAGCGCCGGCTTGGCATGGCACAACAGAAAGGGCTGACAGGAAAAGCCAAACCTGGCACTATCCACGCTGCCCTTAACAGAGCAGCCGGCACCTCTGCCGACCAGAAAGGCAGGAGGAGTCCACGAGGTGAGGAGCAGTCCGTGCTCTGATCCCTCAGGCAAACTGACTTCAAAAACACAACAAGAAAAAGAGAGATGTGCTTAAATTTCTTCTAACAGTGCGCTCTGAACTGCACAACCAAAATCTGTACACGGGAAGCCTTCTTCAGTAGTAAAAAACCCACAACACACTGAGGAAGTTATCATTGCTGATGTCAGGAGAAAGAAAATGACTTTAAAAACCTTATTTTTAAATTGAATTCAGGAAGTAAAATAAACTATAAATATACTTAGAGCAGTTTGTTGGGTAAAATAAAACACAGGAACAGCACTTTTTTGCTGAATTCATTATTCACTTTATGGAAAAATTTATAAAAATTTCAGAAGAACCGACATTCATCATGTCAAGCATCTTCTGTGGACAGACACAAACTGCTCACCTACTGCTCCCTCCCTCATAAGCAGCCCCTTTCAAACCCTGCACAGACACTGAGCACCTCCCTCACTGGTGCAGCATCCTCTTAGAGACACCAGTGAACTCTACTCTGAGGCAGCAGAGCTTTGCCTCTCCAATTCCAGGAGCAGTCATTCATTAGAGCAGCGTGAGGGGAACGGGAGATGGCTCCAAGAGAATTAACATCCATGTATTTGAAAGCAAAGTGTGTAAACACATGGCTTGCTCACCTAAGATGGTATTTTCCTGGTCTCTAGGGGAGAAGACATAGGGAGATTTTTGTTTGTTCTCAGTGTGATTTGGTGAGGCAAGTGCAGACCAGATCTGAGGCCTCTCCAGTACCTCATCTAGAGATATACAAAACTGTCCTAAAAAAACGACTCCTTAGCCCCACTTGCACATCGGATAAGAGATTGGTCCCAGATTTAGTAAGAGAAAAAAATAAGGACTCTCCCTGGCTAGTGAACACTACATGCTGATCTGAGAGAAGGCTGGGACAGCAGTGTCAGGCAGGCACAGCCCCATCTGTGCCAGCCCTGTCCCTGGGCCACGCTCACCTGGAACCTGCGTGGTCAGAGCAGGCTGTGGGGCAGGCCTGCCTGCTCTCCAGGATGTTATCCAAAAATAGGGACTGTGGTGATGTGCACCACGTCCCCACTCAGAGACACCCCAGAATCGAGGAGGGCTATGAGAAGGCAGCGCTTAATCCTGTGAAGTCTAAGAATCACTGCACACACTGAGATATCTGGCTGGGGGCTGTGCCCTGGGGCTGCTCTTTCCAGGTCTGTGATGGCCCCTGAGTGTCCAAAAGCCGAGGGAAGCTGCCCCTACTCCTCTGCAGAGGCTGCCTACCAACACCCCATCCCAAAGGTCATGAACAACCTGCATGCAGGAACTTGGGGCTTTGTGAGTGATTCTTTCTCCTCCCATCCCAGAAGAAATGATCAGGATAAAATCCTTACAGTCCAACCTCTCTAACTCATCATGCATATGAAATACTGAACAAAAAGATTCCTGCCACATCTCTGATGAAGACATATGGCAGGTGACTCTCCCAAGAGGAAGATGATTAACTTACCTCTGTGGAAAAGCATACAGCATTCAGAGCAGTCAAGAGTCCTCAACAAACTTGGTAAGCTGAAAATCCCGTATTTAACGGAACAGGGTTAACAGGGTTTTACAGAAGCATTTGCTTGGGAATCCAAGCAAAAATTCAAGTTATCACTGTGTATGCAGTGGACAATAGTCCAATCAATATCTATTACCAACTCACTCTAAAAAAATTATACACTACAAAACCATCTCACTGCTTGCAGCAAATGAGCTTGAATGATTTCCTAGTAACAGGCCACCACCTTCCACTGTTAAAATGTGAGGTTTCACAGTATAAAAAAGTACTTCACAGAAAGGAAATGCAGCTAATATAGAAAATGCAATCTCGATGTGTTTACAGTCATTTTTTAAGAGGCAATATTTTTGGGAAAGCAAGAACAATAATAATTAAAGCAGCCAGTGAGAAATGTACAAGGTTATAGGCCTCAATTCAGTGCAAAACCAGACTAATAGCTTATGTAAGTAAATGTTTGTTCTGAATAGAGAACCACCTGAATTAAAAGTAAGAACACCTATGTGAAGTGATGGAGACTCCCACGATATTCAAATCCTTCACATACATCATCAACCTTTTCAGTACACTCCAGAATGGACCCTTAGTAAAGGCAAAAGAAACCAGTACAGGAAATCACTTCATACAGCACAAGATATACATAAAGTACCAAAATGTACACACATTCAAGTTTAAGTTAGAAAAGGCAGAGCTGAATCTTCTGGTGAGAGAGGCCTACATTATGTTGCTTAATCTCAACATTTAAAGTGACCTAAAACCTACAAGAATCAAAGAAAACAGAATATTGTGTCTGCTTTCAGAAACTTAAGCTTAAAGCAAGGCATCAAAATTGAGCAGTAGGCACTGTAACGAGACATGACCTTACCTTTTCTCTATTAGTCTTTGTTACTTTGTTATCTATTGAAAAATTACCATTCAAAGGAAGTATTATGTATCATTCACATTCAAATACTTGAGACTCAGAGATTTTTTTTTAAAAACAAGCAAAACTTTTATCTCTGAGGTAGATGACAATAAAATTAAAAAAAAATCAATGGAGCTGTCAATGAACACTACCAAGTGCTGGAGCTCCTCTGTTGGCACTGATGCACCCCAGGGAGGAGAGAGCAAGCCCTACACCACTATCTGAAACGTGAGAAATGTGTCTTCTGGTTTAGTAGCTTCTACAGAAATGCAACACAGAAAAAGCAGCGCCAAAATTACACTGAAATGGCCTTGGAGAAGAAGAACTTCCATTTCTGCTTCACAAGCTACTCGGAAAATGGTGGAAACATGCCCAGGTCAGCAAAATCTTCAATGTTGTAATTGCCAGTACCCTGTGTCGGATCCCCCGGCATCGGCAGCATGTCCTGCACGATAAGGAAAAATCAAAGTGAACTCTCACTTGCCAACACATTATCCAGACACAAACTGTTTCCTGTTCATCTTTTCTGTGTAAAACCAGAAAAGGCCAAGTTTAGGTAAATAAGGTGAAAGCCAGACCTGTGCAGAGGGCTGGACTAAGGTTTATGTGCTACTTATGTTTTGCTCCTCTGAAATAAAGCACATTTGAGCTGCCTCCTACTCCTTCCAGACTGAAACAGCTCCTCCCCTTGGAATGGGAGCTACATATGGAGAGAAGCAAACACTCTGGTTTCACTGCATGGGGAGTATAGAACATCTCACACACTGGAGCTCCAGGGGTGTCAGGATGGGCTTGGGCAAGGTCTCACTTCCTCACCAGCAGTCTCTAGGTGAACACTGCTCTGTGGAACACTCAAGACTGGACATCACCCCAACTGACAAGGTGCCCAAGCAGCCTTCATGAGTACAGAGGAAATAGCAGGAACTTCTCAGGAGAAATGGGATTTAGTGGTAATTGCTCTCAAGTGTCTTGAACCAAGTGAGGTCTCTGCAGGAGCCTTCAAAAACCACTCAAGCTTTCCTCTCAGCTGGAGACTGAAGCCACAAGGAAAAGATATCCCTTGCTGGGAAAACCAGAGTTTACGCTTGCTTTTCCTGTCAGTCCCTACAATAATAAGCTCTTACCACAAAGCCAAGTCTTGCCAGGGATGGCTCATTATCCTCACAATAAAACAAAACCAAAAAACAAGTAAGAAAGCTCACGGGATCTGCTCTGTGAAAGAACTGAGAGCTGCTGCGTACTGGGAAGTTCCTCCAAAATAAAGACTGATTAAAATCCATCCAAAATCTTCACAGCATCCTCGTCAATGTGGTGAGAGAGACTGTGAACACAACTGGCAGTGTCTGAGCTGTCAGGGCCAGCCTTCATTTTCTGACCAAAACTTGGACTTATTTGATGTTTTCCCACATTCTCTCCCAGCCAAAGGGAAGCTGTAGCTGCTCCCTCCTGTCTACATTTCCATCTCTGAAGGCATTTCTGCTGCTGGGGCCTCTGTGGCAAAGTCTCCTCAGGCACAGATCCAGCAAGATCCCCTCTTGAGTCTGCCTCGCTCCTTAAGCCCAGCTAACTCAGGCTGACTTTGGGCACAATCCAAGCAATTTCTTGGAGGCCTTTAAACTCATCCAGGTTTCTTATCCCATCTTAAGAAACAAGCAAGACACTGCTTGGAGCTCCATGTCCCTGCTGGCCATCAAACCATGCTGCTAGCAGCTCCACTGGAATTACCCTGAATATCCTCTTGGACAGTGATTGGCCTTTGCTAACACAAAGAGATGCAACAGACCAATCTTGCCTGGGCTGTGGGCTAAGAGCACGCAGACAGGCAGTTATTCCAGATGAAGTGCTGTTGTTTGATCTTGTGTGAAAGCAATGGTTCATCCACACAGGAATATTTCCATGCTCACAGCTCTTCTGCAGCATTCTTGCGAGCAGCCACGCACAAGCCCAGTCTTGCAGGTGAATTTACTTTCCAAAAGACAAGGAGGTGCCCCACTTCTAAACCTTGCTTGGGGCTTGAACTGTCTTTCCTGCATTTATCTGCATTGTTTTCTTGTAAACTGTCTTCTTCATCTAATTTAAAAACCACTTATACAAGGACAGATATGTTATTAGTCAACTTATGAAGTCCTACTCTATAGTAGGACTTTGTTTCTGTAGTCAAGACTCAGAATTATAGTTAATTAGGTAGTTGAAGATGATTGCTTACCACTTATCTGATATCTGATATCTGACTGGGTTTAACCTTAAAAAAATTATTGTCCACTATCTTCTATGCAGTATCAGACTCCTTTGCTGCTTGAACTGTCAAAGAAAATGACATTGATATCTAATTGAACTTGAGATGTCAGAGGCCAGCACCAGGGTAAGAAAGACACTCCACTTGGGAATACTTTATGGGTTCTCTGCAAAAGATGAAAGCCCTAAGTACAGGGTGCAAAGAGAAGGGAAAACAGCACTCTGCATCAGCAAAGATGCTGCTGTGTGGCAGAAACCCAAACCACCTCAGTAGCTGAGGGCAGCTAAGAGCAGTGCAGGCCTATGGCAGCACGCAGCAGCGGGGAAGGGCTCCAGGCCCTGCTGCACCTTGATCCTCAAGGGCCAGGGCTCCAACTCAGAATGGAGAGGTCATCAGAGGGCCTCTGGGCTCACTGAACACTCCTCACCTGGAACACCTCGGTCTGGTTGGGCTGCGGGTGCGAGTGCTGGTCGCCGCTCTGCTGGTTGTGGTGCTGGCTCTGCCACTGCGACCACACTTCGGAAGGTCTCCCCTGGAACTGCCCACTGCTCTGGCCACCTTCAGCTGGGTGGGGTAGAAAAAGGCAGAAGTCAGAGCGCAGCTCCTCCGAAACATCTGCCTGCTTTGGGCAGCATCCACCAGCGCCTGGAGCGGCAAAGGAGCCTTGGAGAAAGGCCCTGGGTGACACCAGCCCTGGGACGAAGAAGCTGGAGGGAGCTTCAGGCCCAGAGCAAAGCTCAGGGCCACGGCTGCACAGCCACGAAGTGCCCAGAGCAAGATGCACAGTGACACGGTGTGCCAGGCACTGGAAGACAATTTTCAAGCATCCCCCCATCGTTTTTTTAATCAACAATAAGGAGTAGTTTTCATTTCACTTAAAAGCCAAACTTCACAATCTGAATGCTGTTTCTCTTCAAAACACTGAATTCTTGAGAGCAGTGGGTGCACAGTTTGGTACTCATCTAAGAAGCATGTAAGCAGATGCAGGATTTTTTTAAGCAGATGTAGAAGAAACAGTATGATCAACAGACAACAGCCTTGCTGATTAAATACAGGCATTGCTGGACTGTCTTGTCCTCCAGAGATACATCTGCAAAGTGATTTATTTAATATGCAAATTATTCATAGCAAATTATTATCCTGTCAATATGGTGATACTTCCCTGAAAGTCTCAGGACATTTACATTTGACAGAGTAACACGAATAGCAAGGCTTCATAGTAAATACACTTAAAATGATGATTTCAAGGAGATTAATTTCTTCTAAATGGTCTACCAGAAAAAACGCATGCTGTTACACATTAATTTGGTTACCTATTAACCATACATTTTTCATGAGTACAGTAACAGATTACACTTAAACTGGACTCATTTTACCCTGCATTTCTACAGACTGCCACTGAATTATAATATTTTTGGATAATTTTCCATTCATTAGTTACAGTATCTCCTTCTAAGAACTAGCATTTTAGAAAGTTTGCCACCAGGCTTATGCTTTCCCTCCAAACATTTCCTCCTCTTTTTACTTGTTAATGTTTTTCTCTAGAACTGCTCCAGCTATTTTTGTCTGTTTCCCTCTCACAGCAGAGGATCAAGCTGTGCATGTCTGGTTCTTCCTGATCACCAGCATCCTCTGCCAAGGGTGCCAAATTTCCTGTGCCAAACTTCCACACCTGTGCTATGCCAAGTCTTTGATAGCCAGACTCAATCATGTCAAATCAGCCACTACTCACAGTCATGACTTCAGAAAATACAGACACACATATTTAACCCAATCCCTTTGGCTACCAGCTAAGCCATGCAAAACAGATAAGGGAAGGTTTTACAGGAAAGTAGGCAGGCTGCAGTGATGCATTTCTATCACATCCGAAGTAGATGATTACAGTTCTTCCCTTACTGACACTACCACAACCAGTAATTCAGCTGACACAAAAACCCTGCAGACATTTTAAGAGCCAAAATAAAATTCATCTAAGTTATCCTTTAAAAGCAAGCTGCAAGTTTGTTTTGGGTTTTTTTTTTCCCCCTCAGAACAACACACTGAAATTAACAGAGTGAAGCAAATGATGCTTCTTTTCAGCAGAACAGCTCCTGCCAGCCGGAGGTCGAAGCCGTTCCTCTCCGTGAGGGCCGAGTTATTAATAGCACCCAAACTGATGTAGGTCAGGAGATGTTTCTCATTAAGTGAAAGGGTTCTTGCCAAGTAGCTTAAGCCTGAAATACAAGGCTGCCTCATAAACAAATGTACTGGTGGGAATGGAAATGGAGGGAGGGATAAGCTGTGTGGGAAGAGCTCCACCTCAATGCCCCTGTTCTAGGCACAGGTCTGTGCCAGTGGGGCCCGTCTGCAACAGGTCTGTGCCACATCTGCTCCCCAGGGACAGGAGCAAACACCACACACGAGCACACTGCTACCCGTGCCTTTTGGGATTGCACGTTATCATCACCCAGTGGCATTTTTCATGGAAGCCATTACATATTTTACTCTTGAATATTATTCTTCTGGTGGAACACAGAAAACTTACCACGGGGTTACCTATGGGCCACGGCCTGAAAGCCACTAAATTAGCATTTAATAGGAAAAGAAAACCATTTCAAAAGATGGCACCTGCTCTGATTAGGTTAGTGGCACTGGGGATACAAAATAAATCCTGTTTTCAGCCAAACTCCAACATGCAATCTCAGTGCAAGAGGACACTACCATGAAAAAGAAGATAAAAAATGATTAAAAAATGCAAATTTGTGCCTTTTAAGTGTTCTCCTGAGAAGTAAAAAGAGATTGAACCAGCTGACCACAATTTGGGAGGATGGTTACTAGTGATATAAGCAAATTTTTAATCTTTCAGGACATCATTTACTGGGAAAAAATAAAGAAGTTCCCTCATACCACAAAATGTCAGTATTCTAAAGTGTGTTGGATGTGGAGGAGATGCAGCATGGAGGGAACAGGTCAGTTCTGTCCTCTCTCCTCAGTAGCAGAAAGCAAAACCCTTTCACCACCTGGGCTTCCCAACTGACCCACCAAACGAACAATAAAAAACAATTTTTACTGATTAAATATTGGAAGATTTTTGATGAAGTTAATGCTGAAGAGTTTCACTTCTACGTGCATTTCTGTGTTACACCATTTAAAACTCACCAAAGCCTGCACTTCGGTTTGCTAAGCTGGAGTAGGCATTCCCACTTGGAGAAGAGGTGGCTGGGCTGGACAAGGGGCTGTAAGATGATGGATCAGCTGGGTAGGTGTGACTTGTTCCAATGCCAAAGGGAGACGACTGAGCCTTGCCAGACTGAGACGGAATTTGCTGAGGAATAAAGCGTAAAAGAAGGAAAAAGTTTTATTGTTGGGGAACAGCACAGCAGAATCACCTTTTAGAACATAAAGCAAAGACTAAATAAACTCTCTGGGTGCCAACGGGCACGTTTCCCCTGTCTCAGTTGTATTCAATTTCTGTCCAGGCCAGCTTACTGCTGCAGAAGGAATACAACAGACTATAAACCAACACCTACAGCTCTCCTGCTGATTAGCTCACAGGTACTCTGCATCAGAGCTATTCAGAAAACCAGGATTTCCTTCACCACTATTATGAGGATTAACCTCAAACTCAACAGGTATGAAGAATTCATCTTTATCTTCCAGGTGTATTGATTTTGCAGTGCCACAGTAAAATCAGTTATCTGAATGTCTTGCAGGACACACACAGGTCTCAGATGACCACAGTCTCCAGTGCTTGGGACTAAATGGCCAAAGAAGTTTCAAAGCTGCTTTCTCTCCCTGCCTATGAAATACAGGCAGCAGTTACTTTGAGCTGTAAAAGGCCTGGAAGGGTGAAACACCAAGTCCTGGCAGAAGGGAAGAAACAGTCTAACATTGCTTTAATTGGGCAGCTGAGTTAATTGAAAAGTACTAAAATCCAGCTTGCTGTCATTTCACCTACATTTCACCCAAGGGCAGTGAGGTAGCTGGCAGAAGTGCTCACTGAGCCACTTCCTATCACTTCTCAGCAGGAAAAACTCCTTCACCAAAAGGGTTGTCAAGAACAGGAAGAGGCTGCCCAAGGAAGAGACAGTCACCATCCCTGGAGGTGTTTAAAAGATGTGTAGATGTGGCACCTGGGGATGTGGGTTAGTGGTGAAATTGGCAGTAATGAGTTAATGGTTGGGCTTGATGACCATAAAGTTCTTTTCCAAACTTAATGATTCTATGATTTTTGGGCAAATGCAGGGGAGCTGGGGGAGGAAAACAGATCCCCACAGGCATATAACATGTGGATGATGCTATTAAGTCTTCAGATCAGTTCCAAGCTAAGAAATCGTACATTTCTGAAGGTTTCCACAATGGCAGCAGGAGCTCAGCATGTCACTTTTGCAAGGCTTAGCTCCGTTTTACTTTATTTAAGATGGAAGAATTAATTCCAAGTTCCTTACACTCACATACAAGCTCGGTTGACTTGGACAGAATTTGTGCAGGAAGAGGGATGAGTAATTTGTTTTAGTCATTTTCAGCACCTTCCATATCATTTGCAGAAATGAGTTAATGTTGCGACTGGATTTCATTAAGCAGGTGTGACAGGTAACCATGACACTGAGGGCTGGGAATAATCAGTGATCAATGTGGAAACAATTCACTTATTGAAAATTTATTAGTGACCGCACCAACATGCCATTCCAGCCTGCCAAACAATGGGAACTCAGGAGGGATTAAGAGCAGCATTATTATGATTGAACTTGATTATTTTGTATTATTTGTCTTTTAATAGAATTTTAAACCATTTTTCTGACTTACACAGAACAAGAGGTGATTTCTGGGCTAACACTGACAAGCACAGTGCATCTGATGGAGGAATGTGCTGTTTCCTCCAGCACACAACATTGTGAGCTAATGGAGGGGCAACAGGCTGAGCAGCCTCTGCTCTCAATCCATGCCTGGACTGGTACGTGCCCCTTCTGCCCACCCTGAGAACAGTGGGTAACACTGCTGGGTGCAAGGTCCTGGTCTAAGAAAGATTTCATTCACAGGCTTAACACTAAAGCTGAAGATCTGTCCTTTTTCCTTCATGCAGTGCACACATAAAACAAATGCAGGACAAGACCTTCCAGTGGGGTTTGGGTCAGTGCAGCCACTGCCACCTCAGCGACCACCATCCCAAACCAAGTGCAGTTACACACGGGGCAGCTGCTCACACTGCCACAGCTCCACCCCAACCACAAATCAATCACACTGAAATTACAAATGCATTTACTAACACTTTTGTAAAAAGCACAGAGAGTGCAAATCTTTAACGAGCAGGAAAATAAAGCACTTGAAATCAGTACCTGTCCTGGAAATGGTGGGCGGTTTCCTGTCCAGGCCACCTGGCTCTGGTTGAGCTGCCGGGATATCTGTGTCAGGTTCTGGCCTGTCGAGGAGGAAGACTGGATGTCGTTGACACCAGGCACGTGCACCACAGATGAACTGAGGGTTCAGAACAGAAACAGAGCCTCATTTGTAGGGAGCATTCTCAATGCACAGATTGTATCCCAGATAAAGGAATATTGACAATGCATTAAAACTAATTATTCAATCTGTCTTGGTAAGAAAAATGACTGAAAATCACAAAACGATGAAACATATTGGCATTCTAAATGTCAGCCCTAATAGACACAGCAGGCAAAATTATTTTTAATTAGACTTCAGTAATCTCTTAGAAAAAGCTTCTAAGAATAAAAACAGTCTCACACATGGTGCATACACACTTAGCCCCACACCAGTTTAATATTTAATGCATCAAAAATCTGGCTTGCAGAGAGTATTCAAGCAGGTACTTAATCACAAATTTGTGCTTAAAGTCAACAGTATTTAAGCATTTGCTTAAATGCCATTCTAAATGAAGATGGGTACAAAAGATGATACTTATAAGCACTTCCTTATTTGTTTCCTGCCTGGGAAATGAAGAATTATGTGCTACATAATAAAAATAAGGGCTTTTAATTCTTTTTTTCACCAACTCAAGCTTAAGAAGAACAGGCTGTTATATACCCAGACAAAAGAATAATCAAGAGAGGAAGTTAAACTCATGTAGTAACTTCGGAACACTAATAATAATAAAAAATAGTATTTTTACAGAACTTTTTTATATGTTAGCTGTTTCCTACTTACTGAATTTCACTACAGAGAAATACCCAGAAATTCCTAATTATAAGAAAAATTTTATGAAGGAACTGCTCCATTCACCATTTTATTCTCATGGAAGTCTTGAGCAAAGGAATCTACACAACCATACATTGTGACTGTACTTTTATATATAAAACCATATTTTTTACATGTCATATGTAAATGAATAGAAATGAAGACAGCACACAAAACCACTTTTGTGGATCCACCGAAACAGCTTGTTCTTTCCTCCAATCCCATCTCTATTGTTTATTTTCACAATCTTACAGAGAGAGAAGAGAGCAGATTGGGAAAAGAAGTAAACAAGGCTGAGCAGAGAGAAAGCAGGAATCTGAATCCTCAGAAAAGGCTGACAGAATCCCTCCCAGAATGTAAGCAAAACGCAGCAGGCATTTAAATATGGGAGTTGTTATTCTGGATTTCTTACTGCCTAAAAGCAAAGTGTATGTTTAGAAATTCTTTGTGGAGTTTTCTAATTTTTTTCAAAACTGTTTTGTTTTTATTTTATACTATCACGGAGTCTCCAAAGAGGGAAATGTAGACCAGAAAGTCCATCTAAATCTGGCTGGAGCACACAGCAGCTGCTGGGGAGGGCTGGCCCTACTGCCAATGCCTTCTCAGCTGGACTGGCAAGTCCCATCATCCAGGGAGCCTGGACTGTATCTGGAACTGTACTTTGAAAGCAGAATTCTGCAGAACAGTGCCTAGAGGCTGCCCAGGCTCAGTGACTGAATGGGCCAGGCTGGAGATCATACAGAGGACAGTTCACTGAGAGTGGAAGTGCTGGCAGAAATGCAAGTTATTACTTGATGTAACAGAATAGCAGTAGGAAAAAAGCTACAGTTAAACATCAGGAATTAGCAAAGGAAATGAAAAGAACACAAGCCAAACCCCCAGATGGCAAATCAGTCACCCAGTAATACACAATATCCAATTAAAAGACAATTTACTGTCATATCTCCCCAAGTTATACTTGGTTTTAATTTGACAAAACACACTCACATGGATCTTATTTCTCTTCATTGATATTATTAGCAATTACGACTTTAAGAGCACATTGGTTTAAATAAAATCAGTGTTTGCCAATGTTTTCCAGTTTGAGGAACTGGCAGGTTCTGCGTGGCTGTTCCTTCACTTTCACAGCCTTGGCTGGTTTGAACAGGAGAATGAAACTCCAGTAAGACAATGGTGATGTCACAAGGCACTAAGATAAATACAATTGCTGTTACCACACTCTCCAAAAGCAACTGGAACCTGTATTGCCAGCTGGCAGGCAATGACACACACTTAGAATAACTGAAAAATACCTTGGAAGATGCCAGACCACCACCTCAGGTGTATTTGGAAGCTGCCTTAGAAGAGTATTCATGCCCCTGTCCCAGTCCTCACCTGGGACTATGGATGCAGCATCCCTCTGTTCCCTTTGATACCCACCTCAATGCCCTTCAAGGCAGCCTGCAGGAGTAGTGACAGCTCTAAGTGCAAAACAAATCTTTGCACCTTCCTAGCTTGGTTGAATGTTCCTCAGATCTCTGACCTGTCCTGTCACCTCTCAGAGTCATTTCCCTTCAGAATTTGTTGCTGCTCCTTAGCTTTTTTTCTAATTACAATATCACAGCAAAAAGTACCAACTTACCAGCCAGTATTTTTAAGAGATACCCAAATCATCTCAGCTTGTAAGCCCAGCCTAAGTGCTGAAACATCACCAGCAGTGAAGTGCACACAAAGTAAAATTCATTCATGTAAAGAAAACTCTTGCACCTTGGGTTGGTTTTTGTTTCCACGGTACTGAAAGGGGACAGTCCCCTCCTCTCAGACAGAAACTGACACATTCAGGATCTGCACTCAATACCTGAAAGTCTTTCCCGAGTGTCCTGGCTGAAATGGGCTTCCCTGTGAGTAAAGCTGCTGGTTTCCTGCTGTGGATGCAGAAGCCATCATTTTTTTATCTGCTACAAGACAAAAACAAATCACAGAAAAATAATTAATTTAAGGGATGAGATAATGAAAGAAAAATTATTTAAAGACAATTGCAATGTATGTTTTCTTCCCTTCTTCAAGCTTCATGAAGAAGCCCTGTGGAACACATTAGGAATGACACAAAATGACAATTCAGTGTGAAACCAGAGGCACAGCTGGTTTGTGTCTCCTCTGTACTCTCCTCACAGGCTGTGCCTCGTTAATGCCATTGTTTGCATGGAACACTGTGCTGGTTGTGCCACACAGCCCAGACCTGCTGGAAGCTGCTCCTGACTGCACAGAGCACAGCTCGGCCCAGGTGGGGAGTGAGGGGTGCCCCAGGCCAGACTGGAGAGGGGAACAAAGCTTTTCTGGAGGAAAGGTGTGAGGGGCTGCCCAGGGGGATGGAGGGATGGCACATGGAACAAGCCTGGTCTGAAGAGGGTGTGATGCACCTCTGTGGCTCAGGTGAGGGTACATTTCTGGCACCAGGAAAAGTCCTCCAACTGCTGTTACCACAGACTATCTGCACTGAGGTGGCAGCTGAGGGCCCCCACCCTGCTGGGTTGAAGGACCCAAGGAAGGGTGTCCAAGAGCTCTCTCCTAACCAGCTGACAATCTGCTTCCCAGGACAGCCCAAGGAGTACCCACCTCCCCGGCAGCCTGGTGGCACTGCCTGCTCATCTCAGGGTGACAGCCTGCAGCCCCACCTGTATCACAGGTGGCTGGAGGCACTTTGCTTCCAAGGGTCACAAGACCTGCACACCTGAGCTGTGGCAGGGCAAAACACAGGTCTGTTGTGGAATTTGCTGTCCTCATGTGGCTTGGGGGAGCCATGAAATAGGATGGGCAGCCATGAAACAAGATGGAAGCACCCCAGAGGGGTGGAAGACAAATGAGTGCAGTGAATAACTTGCACAAAGAGATGCCATTAACTTTTATAGTCTACTCTTAACGTGGCAACTGGAGATCAATCTCTAATTGAATGAAACGAGATTGGGTGAACAGCACCATTTGGTCCTTTAATTTAATTTTCTGCTACTGGATTATTCCAAAGCCCAGGAAAATCTCACTACTACTTCTCTTAAAATAATCTACAGGTCCGCTACACCACTCTTTATTCACTTTCTTCCTCTCCCCTCCAAGTGCAAAACACCCTGCAACTCACTGAGGGTTTTGCAGCCATATGTTGCTGTGTACCTGACAGGCCTAGAAATCAAGTCTGCCCCCTCACTTTCCCCTTTGCTCTTTTCAGATTCCCACTCATTTCACAAGATGCTCTCTCGGACAAAAGGCCCACTCAACTCACAAGTAACAGAAGTATTTTTTAGGTGTTTGAATTTTTTTTAGCTTCCCCTAGCTTTTAGAGACCTCCTGAGCGTGACTCACCAAAGGCCTCCAACACACACCAGCTCTCCTCTGTTACCTAAGTTGTTCTTACATTATGTTCCTAACAAGAACCTAAGCTTGCCTCTCAAAAGAAAAACGTCACCTCAAATTCCCTCACAGGAGCCTCAGAAGAGGGAGTGTGGATGCCACTGATGCAAGCTGGCATTGCTTGTCCTTTGTAATGCAGAAATTTATAGAAATTCCTCCCTAGCTACCTACTGCCCAGCACAGAAACCAAGGCTGGGCTGCTAAACTACGCTCTCATATTTAAAAAAACCAACAGGAAGAAATGGGGACAAGGTGTGGAGAAGGTTGTGTATTATAGTAGAAAGAATTGAGAATGGGTTGGCATATCTCTGAAAAAAAGGACAGATGAATTTGTCTTTTTCTGCTGTAATGTCATTCTTCCATGAGATGCCCTGTTTTCTAAGGCCACCCTTTGCCGGGACACTAAACTCTCAGGGCTGGAAGAGACTGAGCCAAAATCCTGCGGGTGCTTTAGATATTTGAGAACAACTCACCAGAAAAATTGAGAGTGCCCCAAATGAACTGGAATTCCTCAAGTGGAGCAGAGTTGCCATGGCAGCTACCAGGGTCTGTGCCACAGGATGAGGCCAAGACAAAGGGACCAGCTAAACTAATAGCAAGCAGCTAATTCTCCTTCCTGAGTTACCCTGAATGCTCTTTAGCCTCTCAATCTGGCCCACATCTCTCCCAGCTGTATTCCTACTCAGGATTTTTCACACAATTCTCTGCCCTCACCTTTGGCACAGCATGGTTTTTTTTTTCTTTTGGTGAATTTTACCTGTTTCTCTCTAAACTCTACCACTGCACTGGTCAATGATGTCCCTTCCCCCAGCAGGACCAGTATTTCCAACGTTTCTGCCTCTTGACTGAATCTCTCTGTAAGAACTCTGTCATCCCATGCTTCAAATCACTTGCATGAATCTGTAAGGCCAGGTTTCCTCTCCCAACTTTTGGGGTTTTAATTAAGTGTGGCCACTACATGCAATTATAGCAGCACTCTCCCTGTGTCAGCCCACGTTCTTACAGAATGAGATCGGGTATCAACAGAACACAAATGTCTGGCAGGCAGCACGCAGGCTTGTCAATATTGGTTTTGGACAGGGTATCTCATCCCTAACTGGGAACCATCCTTTATCATTCAGAGGAGACCTTGGTCACAGCTCCCATGAGAAATTCAGAGGGGGAGAATGTCCCAAAAAAAACCACAGCCTGTAAATTGATAAGAATGAAAAGAGAAATGGCATTTCCAAGAACACAACCTCCCAGCTACCTCACAGCTTGCAACACCCTTAGCCCTAACCCCTCCCCACAAACAGCTGAGAGCTGCCTGAAAAAGAGCCAGTAAGGCAGCCAAAAAGCAAGATGTTCTCGCTTGGAAAAACATGTTCTGGTGTTTAGGGTTGGAGTCTTGCTACCTTCTAATGGACCCCTTTTATGGCCTCAGCTGTTGACTCCACTGTTCGAGTAAACAGACAAGGATGAACAGGAATAGCAGAGAAGTCCTAGCAACAGGAGGACAGAACATCAAGTATATATTGCAGTTACAATGTCTTCTCCAATTGAAACAGCCAATCCAGACATAAGAAACCAACAGCGAGGTCACCTTCCAACACCCCTGGAGTCAAACCCTGTGGGTCGTTTCCTCTCTGCACTGCATGACACTTGCAGATTGATTTATTTAAAACAAATATAAAAATTCCTCTTTTTCAGTGAGGACAGTTAAGAACAATAAACAATCAATGAGCTCTTCCACAAGCCATGGCATTAATGAGCCTGGTTTCCTACAGATATATTTCAGATGATCCCTTCAGCTGCCAGTCTTGGTGGTTTCTGTCTGTTAGGGCAACAGGCAGCACAGGCTGGGGCTACTTTGAGACAGCTCCATCTGTCTGACTGACAAGTTGGCTGTTACCTCTAAGAACAGGGTTGGGAAATCCTTTGGTGAGGGCATCAGTAAGGACTCTGTCCTCACAGTAATTTCTAAGCAATATAGAACAACATATTGTTTCTGGGACTCCTATCACTCTTAGAAGAATTTGCTAACAAGTTTAAAAGTTGTGGGAAAAAGAGCAAGGACTCCTCACACCCAGGTAACATGACTGGAGATGCCTCAATGGACCAGAGAAGCAGCATATTGTTGGCAGCATATGACTCTGAAAGCATTGATGCAAAAGCTGGTGACTTGATAAAAAACTGCAGCCTATCTTAAGATTACATGGTAACTCTCTTGTCCCTTTTTAGAGAAATATGTCCCTATTTAGAGAAATAAATTTACATATGCTGTTTAAGAAAGAAAATATACACTTAGAAATGGAATGTTCTGCTCAGTATATCTAGGAGCAATGCCTAAGGTGTTCCTGTGAAATGAAAAGAGAATCAAAACCAGGCAGCTCTGGTGGCACAAAAGCCATCCTTCCCTCTTTGAATTTACTCCTATCATCTTCAGGGGAAACACCAACTAATGACAAATGCTAGGAAATGTCCCAAAGACTGATGCTGCTTAGAAAATTCTCTGCCATGCAGCAGTTTCTCTTCATACTCTTGAAGCTGTGCTCTACATCATGTAACCAAGCTTAACACAGTATTATAAATTAAACATCAGGGACATTCACTTACAAGCAGTTATTCCAGCAAACATCTCAGCAAATCTAGGATCTCTCTCTTGGGAGAAGATAGCATCAGGCTTTTCCACAGACTTTCCACCCTCGTGAACATTAGCTGGTATACTTGGAACAGGCACCTGTTGAGATACACAGAGGAAGGTAATTCCCTCTACTGTATTTGACAAAAAGGATTTTAGGGACAGTCACAATGTACTTTCAGTTTTGCTGAAGTCTGCTGTTGTTTTACATCTTAAATGATCAGAGGCACAAAAAGAAAAATATGAGAAACTTCACCTGAGATAAGTCATAGGATGACAGCCCATCTCTTTGATGTACTTCGAGTTCTGCTTGCTGTTGCTGAAGTTGTCTGCAAGGGAGACAAAATGACTTTCTTACAAAAACCAATTAAGATACAAAAAGGAATAGTCATGGTCTCCTATTTTACACTCCCAGTGAAACGTGTCTCAGATGATTTACTAAATCCTTTCCTGTGAGATCCATCTGTTTTTACAGCTTTTCATTGAGAAAACCTGCACCACAGGAATGCAACAGGCCACAGGAAGAATTCTGCTGTGACAGCACAGAAGTGTAGGTGGGTAAGTAATGGAAGATAGAACACAAACTCTTTCTAAAGGATTTAAAAATTCACTATTCTTAATTCATTGTCTTCCTCATGTTAATGATGAACACACCAGACCCGTGCTCTGATTCTGCTGAAGGAGACAGTAAGCTTGCTCTCCAGGAAGGTACCTAATGACAGAACACCTCAGCAGCTGGAAAGTTACCCAGATGTTTTGCACCTCTGATTAACAGTCACTTTCTGTTGCTTGGCCACAAGAAGCAAGAAAACTTCTGGCCTGGAGATGCACTAGAACACACATCTCTGTGAGGCTCTTGGCTCAGTTAGCTAAGAAGATATAAACCCCCTCAATTAGGCTAGAGCTCAGAGATCAGGACAGGATTGGATTTAAACTGACAAAATACTTGGATTTGATACTTGTAAATGATCCTTGACAGTGCTCACAGCTTGTGTAAGTTTCTGGCTTCTTTCTGAAGGAAAAATCACCCAAAAAACGGGAATTACACACCATGTGTGTCTTTACCCAGAGAGATGATACTTGGACAGGCAGGAATAGATGAGATTTTGCAAAACAGCAAGATCATGGATTTGAAACTCTGGAAAATTACAATGTATTTTTAGCCACAGGCTTAAATTTTAGATTTTCATCCAAATCTCCTTTTAAATCTTGAAACAGATTCAAATGCCAAGGGACTGAGTGACAAACTTGCAGGCAAAGTCAAATGACAAATTAGACACAAACTGGTGGAAATGTGAGGAATCACTCAAGCTACGGAAATAAGTAACAGATTTTGCTATCCCTTGAAGCTTTTCCAGAAGACACTTTGGTCAGTTTTTATGCTCCATGGCAAAAATCTGCGTTCTGCAACAAACAGCAGGTTACAGTAAGTGGCCAAGAGCCTTCTGCAAGCCTTACAGTGTGAGAACAGTAATGCAGGGAATAACTTTTGTCCTAGCAGTAACAAGCAAAAAAAGGCAGTCCCTTCAAGCCATTAGAGAGCCATGGATTTTCCCTATTATTTTAGAGAACAAAAAATTCCTAAAAATTACCTCTGGAATGCAAAGACATTCTTTGTTCACAAGCATAAAATACAAACTTTTCCAGCAGAACTACGGGAGGCAATTTATTCATGGGGAATCTATGGGGAAGTTTCTAAAAACCAGCCCGTGGACAATAAACACCCATTAAATCCCGTTGTTAACGTGAAAGCTAATTACACTGTTTCATTTGTTTTTATTACCACCGACTTGGTGCGTGTGTCAATAAACAGCACATTAGGTTCTCCTCTGTTCCTTATAAAGAATGTTTTCTTGATTCAGCCATATACATACAAATGAGCCAAACCAAACAGCACACTCACTCCTTATTTGTTTTGTAGGCACTTCTCTAACGTAGTGCTCCTTTGCCCCTCTCTATCTTTCATCTCTAATACTCATTAAGCTGCAGCACAATATAAACACCACATTGTGCTAACAGCACTGAACTTTGGGAACAACCTCCCAAAATCCATTTCCTATAAAAACCAAATAGTTGCGTGTATCTTTACTGAACCCTGTGCAAGCTATGCTGCACTTAATTAAGATTGAAATGCAAAGCCAGGGTAGCATCTTCTGTTGTTGTTGGCTGCTACTGCATAAATAGTTCAAATGGTGCTTGAAACCTGAAAGGAACTGTGCAGCAATTCATGGAGCAGCTGACCAGGGAGAGCTCAGTGCTGCTGCTGGGGCTGCTTCAGACCCTGCCATCTCACCAGCCCTTCTGACAGCCAACACAGGCAGGTCCCTTCAGTCACCCCACTGCTCGACAGCCAAAATGAAACACAACAAGGGATTATCATCAGTTTAGGCAAAATTCAAAAGTTGCCTTCTAACTTTGAACCCAAAAATTGTCCTTGGTTTCACTTCCAGTTTCAGGGGTTCAAGGAGTAAATGAACAATTTCTTGGCTCCACGGGATACCCAACACAGCAAGTGAGGCATTGTCTGGGTCAACAGTGGATTCTGTCTGTCCTGACCCCCAGGTTCAGTATGAAACTGGGAAAACCCCTTGGCTTGGACAAGGGATGGTCCAGCAAATCTGAAGGCTTAGATAGTTACTTCAAATTTACTTTAGTAAATACACATGGAGGAAAAAGTGTGGAAGTTCTTCTGACATTCGAGAGGGTGTTAAGCTCTCTCTATGAGAACTGAAGTCACTAGTTCCCTTTCCAGGCATCAGAGTAAACAAAAAATTATTTGAACCTTAAAATTAACAGGCTCTTTGGTGGGAGAGAAACAACAGTATTGCATCCCTACCAAGCTATTTTTATATAATACAGGCACACGTGTTTCCTGTGTCTGGTTTGGACAAAAGCAGAGTAGTAAAAGCCTTGGGGCTATGGCTGTAAAATCCTTTTTCAGAAATTCTCAGTATCTCCCTCTTTTAGCCTAGAGCTTCAACTCACCCCTGCAGAAGGGTTTGTCTAACACAGTGTCAGACAGACCACAGATGACACGAGAGCACGAGAAAGTCTTTACCACCACTACCACCAACTGGAATTTTATCAGGATAGTTGATCTCTGTAGTATTTTGGCCCAGGAGAATCCAGAGCAGAAAGCATCTCTCCCACAGGCTGATTCATCCAGCAGGCTGCTTCCAGCAGCGACCTGGGCCAGCTCACTCCAAACGTCTCGAGACTCAGAACAACCACAGGACTCATAAATTCACACAGTGCAGCACAGGGTTTGCAGCTTCCAAAAATGAAACATCAGATATTCCACACAGGCCAGAAAAATACATCTCTTCTTTATTTTGATGTATATACGTATAAATATATATACATATAAGACCTTTATATAACCTGTCACCACAACATTATTTTATTCAAACACTGCTCTATCTGTATAATAAATAAACACTGATAACAATTATATTTTTCTCTTTGGAAATTAAACAGTCCCAACTACACAGGAAGATGTGGTCAAACAGGGGACTCTTCTTTTCAGCCCAACACAGCACAAATGCGAAACGTTAAATGCTTCATTTCTCCAGGAAGTTTCTCTTGGATGACTACACTCAAGTGAAACTGAGAGAAGTTTTCTATTTTTTTTTTTTTTGCAAAGAATTAAGTGAACATTTGAACCTAGTATTTCCTTATCCTTCTGTACCAAAAGCAAGTTTGGTCATTTCACTGTATGAAGCTCCAAAGGAGTATCTTTATTTTAAAAAAGGAAAAAAAAAGAAAGAAAAATTAAACAAAAAAAGAAACAGAACAACCAAACCAAACCAACAAATAACAGTAAAAATCAATTAATCCCTCCACAACTGGAATCATCACTGCCCTCTACAGTCTTTTGGGAAAATGCTGTTCACTGACCAGCTTGAGCTATGCCATTAACAGACACACACAGATGTATGTACTGTGGCTTTAAACTATCCTCAGTTAAAAACTGATTTAGACCCAAATGTTTTGGCTACACTGTCTTTACCATTTCATACTGAATTTCTAACTACTTCAAGCCTGGTTTTTATGGGGCTGCCTAGGTTACCACAGTGACAGGCAGATCAAATCTGTGCCTTCAGCTGGGCAGAGCAAGGCATCCCTGCCTGGTCTCCACAGGAAGCACCTTGCTGGACCCAGAGCACCTTCCAGGAACACGCAAGGATGGCCACACACACCAGGGCTGGTGCCAAACCAGTCCCAGCAGCAGCTTAATGAGGAGTTGGAAATCACCACCTACACCATGACGTACAACACTTCAGGGCAGCTAGGAAATCATGAGTTATAGAAGTCAAAACATGACCCCAAATGCAGGGGGAAAAAAAAAAAAAAAAGCCAGAAACAGGCAGGAACTGCAGCACTTTACAGTAAGTCCTCTTTGGAAATCTGAGAACTGGGAGAGAAAAAGGGGAAAAACAAAACCAATCTGAATAATGCATTCTTTCTACTATTCAAAAGCAGGAGTATAATGGGCTGTATCTTGCCCATTTCAGAACATTTTCAACATGACAGGAAAGAGGGAACATCCTCTGTTGAAGTAGCAGCAGGCAACTTCCATATTAGGTCAGCATTTCTGGGTTGTTATTCAAACCTAGCAAGAGAGATGGAAGCAGAGCCAGGAGCTGGCACAGTCCCATCCATCACAGGGACTGCTGTGGTGCCAAGCTGAACTGTACAGTGCAGGCTCAGAAAAAAGCATTCCCAGAGTCAACACAACATAAGCTTCCAGCCCCACTTTTTCATCCGTGGCCTCTTGGGAACAAAGCACAATTAAGCCAGCCTGGGACAAACCTCAGAAGATGTTTCTTACTTTGCAGGCCTGTTTTCACATATACAAATTATTTGAAGAAGTATTATGGGACAGCAGAAATGTGGAAATAGCTATTTTGATGCACAGTGCAGACAAGCTGTCTGATTTCAAGACATTTGCCTGTTTTCAATGAGCTTAACTATTCAGTTTAAGCCAAATTTTTTGGGTATGCAGAAAAACAAAAAGAGGAAAACAATTGTGATGCTGGGTTTCATCCAAGTGAATGCACAGCCCTTCCAGTCCAGGCACGTGCCATGTCCAAAGAAGCAAGACAAGGAATGCCCAGAGGCACTTCCAAACTCCAGTGCCAAAGCCCCAGGGGTTTGGTTTCTGCAGTGGAGCTCCCAGCAGGCACCTCCAGCAGCAGACTGCTCCTTCAGCATTTCCAATACATGGTCTAACAGGCTGAGACCTCAAACCCAGTAATTTCCTCACAGCTAAAGACTTGGCAAAAAATCTCTGGTCAGACCAGAAGCAGATTTGGTTTTAAGAATAGATTAAGTTTATATTGGAAAGAAGAAACATTTATTAAAAAATCTCACAATATAAAGCAATCAAGGCCAGATTAGGCTCTGGAGTTACTGGCTGAGAACTCAGCAGGCTCCAAAAGCATCTCTGCTCAGTCCACAGAGATCAACCTCCACCATACTCTGAGGGTGACCTCCTCCTAAGAGGCCAAATGAAAGATTTTTTTAAAAATATTAATTCCAAGACAGAATGATTTCATTTCCCTCTTAAGATAAGGAGCTGGATCACCCTCATATTTGGGAATATTCTATCAAATCTAAACAATCAGGAACCCTTCCCAATCAAACCTACTAGGAAATAATTCTGCCAGCTTCATTAGGTCATAAGAGTAGCTCAAGGAGAAGAGCCCAGAACTACAGAATGGTATGATCACAATGAACACGGACACAGAATTTTCTTTTGGCTCAGCAGCCAGGTTAACCTTCCTCCAGTATCAGGACAGCTGTTGTGCTGCTGGAAGCTCTGCATTAGCTCAAGGAAGCCTGGACTGAGATCAGTGGCCTTGTCTAATGACATAACAGATAAGTGACGTTTCCCCCCAGTGCAGCCAGGCCCTGGCAGCATCACAGAATAATGACACAGAGAAACAGCTACACTGGCAGATCTCCTGATGCAGCAAAACCCCGCCACAGCCTGCACTGCTAGAGAGAAACAAAAGGTGTCTGCTGAAAAACTGGGATGTGCTTCACAGCAGAAAAGAATGGTTACAATTCCTTCAAAACCACGGAGGAGAGCACCCAGAAAGGCACCTACTTTACATTAGTGTTGGTGCAGATGATGTATTCGATCTCATCAGAGTAAGGATTCTGAAAGGTGAAGCTGCTGGTTCTGATCAGCATCCATTCCCGGTTCTTGGTGCGAAAACGATACATCACAGACAGGACCTGACCTTTCAGTTTCACCACCTGCAAAGCCATTTGCAAAGGTTAATAACAGGAGATTGCTATCTGCTGTGCAAATGAATAGTCAACAGCAGCAACTGGTGCATTTTAAACTTGATTTCCAGAAAGCTACGGGCACAGCAGAGGAATTTTTAATTTGGAGAGAATACGCCAAATCCTATCCATGTTTACAGCTATCTCCTTCAGAATGAAATCATCATGCTTTGTCATATAAAATGCCAATTTCCAGCCTGCTTATAGAAAGAATACAGCCTCAGGACAACCATCGGGTTGTGCTGTTATCAACACAGAAACTTTAAGAATGTTTTAATGTGAAACACTTATCAAGAGATTGACAGAAACCAAACTGAGGATCTTTTAAATGTTTACATGTTAACCATAAACAACTCACAGCAGCTAAACAAAAGCCTACAAGAAAAGCCATTTTGAGGTTGACTGCTTTTCTGCTTGGATACCCAGCTATACAATTAATATATGTGATAAATCAGCATTAAAATTTAGGACAATGCTTAAACACAGGGGTGTTTATTTTTTTGGTTTTTTAGAAATCACCAGGGGCTGTTTCTCCCCCACCTCAAGATATTAAGACTCTCTAGAATGGCAAACTGCTAAGAAGAAACACTTGCTTCTGGCTTTCAGAAGAGAAAAGAGTGAGCCAGTGTTTGAATGGTGAGAACATTGATAAGCCACTGTCCACTTTAATAGTATAAATTCCTTGCTTGCACAGGCTATTTGTTTATAACTAAGAATCCAGATGTCTGGGTTTGGTAGCTGAAGTTTTGTTCAAGTCAACAGTTGGGCACCAAGTGAGGATTAAAAAGCAGCCAACTAAAGTACATTCAAAGCAATCTTCTCACATTGGCCCTGCAACTGCATTTCACGTGTTATCCAACAATCTGGGGTTAAGCCAAAAGAAAACTTGCATGATTTTTAGTCATTCAGCTGGCACTTACCTGGCCTATCTCTGTTTATATTTTACAGCTTTTCCACCAGGCTATCTCAGAGTTGCCTCAAGGAAGGAAAGGGAAGGTCTACTGCAAATAAATGCCACATCTTGTGGATTCTTAATCATTAACATCTGGAATTTACTTTTTATTAGCTATCTGCAGCCTGTATTCTCTAAAAGTAGAAGTCCCACTATTTACCCTCTGTCTTTATTGACAAGCAATTAGATTAAGAAAAATGTTCCAATCTTGCTTTTTTTCAGAGGCTTGCACTTCAAATTAATCAACTGGATATAGGATTAAATGGAAAGAATACAAATAGAAGACAATGCAAATAGAAGACACAACAAGCTTTAGCAAAGCCCAGGAAAGTTCAAAATCATACTGAAGTAAATGACTTTAGGTTGGTTTTCTTGGGGTTTCTTAATGCTTTTACAGGGTTTTTTTGAGCTCACTGAGCAACATTCTTTTATCAGCAATTTTCTACTACCACACCCAGGGTAGAAACCACAGAGTTGGTGTAGAGTGTGCAATCTGAATAGTATCCTACTGGGTATCCAACAGCTGTATACTGGACCCTTTGATATTAACCTGCATTTGTTGGTCTTAACCTTGAGACTATCTTATTTTGGCCTGATTTTTCCCACCGTGATGAATGAATTTATCTTCCCAAGGAAATAAAGCTCTGAGATAGATACTGGCAATTGACCAAGAATTGCAAAACCCACCCTCCCCTCCCTTCTGCCTCTGTTATGCACCAGCCTGGTTCTGATACTGTCAGCAAATCAGAAGTGTCAAGTTTTCAGGTTTTAGGGAAAAAAGAAAGAAGAGTTTATTTGAAATCACAGTTACCTTTTTAATTTAGAGATTTCTAAGTCCAAATTAACAATAATAAAACAAACGGCAGTGATCTATTACCCTGAAACCCTGATTAAGCAAACAGTAATTCTGTAATAATATATAAAGCAGAGAGATTGTTGGTGGGAAAATCCTGAACTGTCTTAAGACAGAGCACACAAACAAACCAGCACAAAAAAATTCAAAGCTAATGAGTAAACTTTACTTTCTTATATTCTTCAGAAACAAAAACCACCTGGTGCAAAGCTTAACTGTTTACTTCAGTCTTTTATTGCATGATGGGAATAACAGTCCCAATCCCACTGCTACTGCACTGAACAAAAATACACCCAAGAAGGCATTGCCTGCTAAGGAAACAACACAGTATTTTCATAGATTGGACATAGATTGAGGGAGCAGGAACTTTCACTCCTAATTGCATTTTGTCCTGCTGTCTTTCTGTATGACCTTAAGCAAATCATGTAGGTCCCTGATCCAGCAAATCACTTATGCACGTGCCTAGCAGTGAGGGGTGGCAGTGGAGTCCCCAGCAGCCGAGTTCAGGGTCAGGCTGGCAGCCTGCCACAGCCTGACCTCCCTCGCAGTGAGCACAGGCAGGACCAAGTCGCTGACTGCAGGTTAGTCAGCCCTGCTGAGACCCAGGCAATCCCCGGATGCATTCCCTGAGGAGGATGTTTGATGGGCCATTATCCAGCAGCTCTCTGTCCCTGTCCCTTGGACAGACGAGTGGAATCAATCACTTGGGCACCACTGAGAAACAGCACACGTGCTCTCGCTGCTGCTGCGCCGCTGACGCCATCAGGCACCAGCTCAGGGAGCTGAACCAGCCCAGAGCTGCAAGCTCCATGCAAGAGGAATCAGTGCCTCAGCCTCCCCAGAAAGCCCCTCCATGCCAGCACCAAGGCAGCAGGACGGTGGGGAGGAGGGCAGGCAGGAGAGAAGAGGGGAAGGAGGAACTGACTCCTGGTGACAGACCCCTGTCAGGAGGGTTCAGCTGCAGCATCACATCCCCAGCCAAGGCAGGGCAGAGGAGATGTCCTGAGTGTGATGACCTGTTTAAAGCATTCAACTCTCACAGCCTGTGAATCAACATCTTGAATTTAAAAAGCTGCTGTCTGCACTCAGTCTGTGCAAGGGAACTGGAGGCACACTTGGCCATGGGGCTGGTAGTCCCTGTTGAAGGGGGGCATGGTGAGAAACAGCTCAGAAGGACTAATATCTTACACTATCTCCAACACTTCTGCAGAGACCATAACCTCAGTTTCACAATCTGTTCTAGGGACACAGCAGTCAGTTGTTTTTCCCCGAGAGGCTCTGTGTGCATGCCATGCCTGAACAAACAGTTGGCTATAAGAATTATTTAGAAGTCACTTCATATCCACATTTCACAGCTGAAAATACATCTCAGCATCCAACGCAAGATGGATCAACACAACCTGGTTGAGCTATTGGCTGTTGTTAGAAAATCTGGAACCACTTAGATCAAGTGAGCCTCAGCAATTGGTTAAACATCCTGCGCTGGGTGTTCTGGTGCAGCAGGAAAGGCACTGAAAAGCCCAGCAGTAAGGAGGCAGCTCAAGGAAAGCCCTGCTAATGCATGTCCCAGACCAAGCTGAAACAGCAAGCTCTGCAATGGAATAAATGTCACTGATTCAGCTGATGTAAACGTGGCCCACAGTAAAAATGAATCCAAACCATGAACTCTTCCTGTATGTTGTATTGCTTTTGTTACTTCCCTGTACATTTCAATTTCTAAGAGAGGAAAAATGTTAGTGTAAAGTGGTGTAACTCCACTGAAGTACATGAAAAAGCAAATCATCTATGCTAGCAGAGAACTCAGCTGCAAACAACCCGGTGTCACAGAGGGATTAACTACTTCCAAATCAACAGCCCATCCTGGAAGGTAAATCATTCTGGTTACCACTTAACATAGTGGGATCAATACAGGCATCTCCAAAACAGTTCACCCTATGCAGCAAAAAACCAAATATATAACTAGAAGATTTATTTCTGAAAATACTGTCAAATCATGCTGTAGTTTAAGCAGCCATTTATTATGCAGCTTAACCAATTGATAAGTGACCAACAATTTGTTTTGTACCTTGCCACTCCTCCTCCTGCATAACAGAAAAAAAAAAAACCTTTAACTATAAAATAAAAACTACTTCTGTGCTCAAAATAATAACAAAATCATGAAGTGTAGAACAAAAGGAGCAGGACACAGCACCTGTTGGAAACTCTCTCGCAAATGGCTTTGATCTTCAGGATGGCAGAATTCTAAAATATCTTTCCCCAGAAGATCCTAGAATAAAACATAAAGCTATGTAAAAAACCCAAACCACAACACAAATCCATGTGCAGACCTGCAAGTAATTCTTGCAAACACAAGATCTATCACACTTAATGGGACTACTCAGTTAATCAAGCATGAACCACACAAACAAGGTTTGTAGGCATCATGCCTCATGTTTTTACAAAAGAGTTTCAGGGATTTTCTAATACCTGTGAAATGGTGTCTTGAAAAGACTGACATCTGCTACTACAGCTCATTTTATGGCATTAATTTTTGTAAAAACACTTATTATAAAGCAATTTAAAATAAAAAAATGAACAAGCAAATGAACAAGGAACTACTTTTGCCTTTAAATTGCAAGTGTTAGGAGTTATCTGAGGCAGAGCTGTGGTTCATTTACTATTCTACTCAGTTCTGTACTAGCCTCCTGTTCAGAGGAGCAGATGTAGCCTAAAGGAAAATAGATGCTGTAAATTATGTTTGCTTACTGTTCAAGAGATTGGCAGAATCAAAGGTCTACAGGACTAAAACTCTCTCCAAGCACCGTTAACTTTCCATCACAGAAATGTCTTCATTGGAAAGCTGTGCAAGGTTCAGAGCACTCTACTGTTAGAATTTTAATCAGATCTAAAGGTATAAAAAGATACCCCACACAGAGGCGTGGACAGCAAAGAAAAACGAACAGCATTTAGTGCACGCTGTATGAATTATCAGCTACAAATACTTCATGTTTGCAAATGGGCTCTTCTGCATTAGCTTCACTCATTCTCCACAGTCCCGGTGGCCACAGACCTGGGGCTGGTAGCCAATGACGCTGATGCACCTTGGGTCCACGAAGGTGATGACTCCATCAGAGTTGTGCCTGGACAGGAACTCCGTGGGGACCGACATGCCGTTCATGTCCATGCACACGGGAGAGCTGGTCACCTAGGGCCAAGCAAGTCCACAGCACAGTCACCTACAGCCAAATCTGACCCCTCAGCTAAAGGACAGAACCTGCTGGCAGGCTGCTAACAACTGAAGGAAGCAAAATTAAACGACAGCACAGATAAATGACAGAACAGCCTTTAGTCCAGTTTGCAGGGCAAATCTCTCACCCCGTGGCATCTACTGAGGCTTAACAGCACAGCAGAGAAACAAACACACCAGAAGTTCCCAAGAAGGAGGGATACAGTGAGGATCTAAGTGCAGCTGGATTCATCTCACTTTGCAGCACATCAGGCTTCGTGGTTCCTATCTCTGTTCACCAAGAATGAATGACTTGCAGAGGACAATGAAGTCCACTCATTTTAGGATAGGAAACCAACCCATTATCTGTAGACCTCACCAACAGGACTGCTCAGACTAAACACTCCTGTTTCAGGTGACACCAACCTCATCTGAAACACCTACAGAACCTGAACCAAGTCCTCCAGAGGCTGGGGTAGGGGATATTAGACCAGCAAGCAGCTGCTCATAATGAAAAACACAGTTCTTTAAATATTTCTCAAATCTCACCAGAGAGAACTATGTGTTTTCAGCTCTCTGCCTGAAATCTGTGCTATCAGGCCACTTCATATCCATTCTTTCCCACTGGAGGTACAAAGGGGACCCCTGATTTTTTTACAACTTCCACAGCTATCTCTGCTAACAATGCAAAATGAGCAAAATCTCATTTTTTGCTAACTCAGAGCTGATTAGCCAGTTAACCTTATCCAAGATTTCAACTTGCTGTTACAGAACAAGAGTTTTTAATTTGTGCACCCTGACTCCTTTCTGATTTAAACCACCACAAAGCCTCCTCCTGCCTGACCTCACATACCTCAATGGCTTTTCTAATGTAACAGACGTTTTGACATTACTTGGAAATCATCTTTCTTTGGAAGCTGTAACACATGAACCCCCATAACTTCCTTCTACCCATTAGTGGAATATATTACTCTTGATTATGAAAGCATGATTAACCTAAAACCCACGCTGCAGTACTTGTGTAGCTCTGCCAGGGCCACAGAGAGCCACTCTGCAGACCTGCTAACACTTGCAGGCTGCTCACCTCGGGTACGATGGGTTTGGCACCTGTGAAAGGGTCATTCCACCTTGTCAGGAGGAGTGATCCCCTCCTAGCAGATGGCAGCGAGTGCAGGGGATCATGCAAGAGGCTCAAACATGTTCACTCATGGCAGAATTCCCAGACCAGGAAGATAAAAACTGTCCTCCCTGCTGTGGTGAAGGAGATTCACCACGACTGCCTCAGCTCAGAGCTCTGAACTCTGCTCGGCAATGCACAAAGCAGGAAATGCACTACAGCAACTGCAACCGTCTGCACAAAAAGGGAGGAAAATTTTATTCTCCCAGTTCCTTCAGCTCACATCTCATCTGAATGCATAACTCAATACACACTCAGAATAAAGCTATGATTTCTGAAGTGCCTCTTGACTGCTTTATCTTTACCATTTTCAGGACAACTCCTGCAATCACAGTTTTTCAAGCAGTTGATTAGTCAGAGAGTGAATGGCAGGAAAAATGGCAGGGAGCATATCACTGGCTTTGGGGGTCACTTTAACCCACCACCTGCAGCACCTGTACTGCCACGTTTCTCACTACCTCCAACAACCCCCCCAGCCCTACACACCTGAAGAATGGCAGGTCTGTGCACACTCATCAGGAACATTGCTGCTGTTGTTACTGGATTAAGTACACGTACGCACCAAAATCACAGTTTCATTTTGCTCTGCTGACAATTTCTAGACAAGTCACTGACTGCACAGACATCAAGGCACTTTATAAACTGGAGGCATGTTAAAAGTTACAGTCTAGTAGCAGAACAGTGTGCAAATCTTTTACAACCACACCAGAACAACAACCATGGTTTCAGAAATAGTTTGTATACAGAAAGACTGGCATTACCTGAAGCCTTCCTATTGCCACCAGGCAGTATTTACTACCTTGTCCCACATCAGCATCTTCTTCTGGTATAGTCATTCCTGGAGTAAATGATAAAAAATACTGTTATAATTAGGAAATTGGGATAAACAGAGATGCTGCTGTCCTGGCTCTGTACTTCTCTAGATGCTCTAAATCTTACAGAATAACCTCATTTTCTTCTCTAAGATTCAGTCATTATTTCTGGGTTCAGATCAGATGATACTTCTCAGTTGTGCTCAATCCTACATGTCTACACAGTACCCATAGCAGCAATTTTGGCTGCTGAAGACAAAGCAGATACTAAAGTTCCATTATACACCGAGATGGACAGTAATGTTTCCATGAGTGCTGCCCCACCAGCATGTTATGGAACCACGGGGTCACTTAATAGGGTCAGTGAATGCACACAGTGTTCAGTTTTCTTTGTGAATAGTATTTTATGATGAGCCTTAAAAACAAGGCACAGCCTAAATTAATCACTAATTCTGTGCTCACATTTAACAGCTGGTTTTACTTTTTTCTACAATGGGCTAAACCTGCGTCGTTACGTTGAAAGACTGAAAAAAATGCGGATGCTTTGCTAACACTGCTTGTTCCCGTTGTGTAACAGGAGTAACTCCTATAAACACAGGAATAGTTTCAAAATATACATGTGTACTGTTTTCCAGCTCAGTGTTTCACAAATAGGAACACTCAGATTAGCACTGTTTACTTACTTGTTGGCTAAGCCTTGAGTTAAGGCTATTTCCCAACTCCAGTACTGAGATACCAAGTTCGTATAAAACACTGAAAAAACGTCTTCCAGGAGTGACACCACTGACCTATTTTAAGTGATCTGTAAACTCTTTCACAAGGATTTTTAAGGAATTCAGTCATAACAGGCAGTGAATCATTTAAGAGGCACTTCAAAGCATTAATGAAATTAATTGCAAAGCAGCTACCATTTCTGAAACAACAGCCACTTTATATTTTAAACTTATAATCCCCAATCTAGGTCAATCTTTGGACAGTCCAGAGGATGACAGCACACCACTTTCTTAAATGACACCTCTGAAAAACAACTAAAAATGCTGCTGAATGAACTGGAGTCATCTCTAAGGATGTTATTTTTTATAATCAAAACAGTTGAATCTTATCTGACAATCAGCTTCCAAACAACATTTTACAGGTATTTTTTGGTCTTCATTGAACTATACAATAAAATTAAATACAGCAAGTATAAAAGAACTTCCCCCCCCTGCCGCCCCCCCCATTTTTGTATAATATATTGAAACTTGTTCTGCAATAATTTCACAATCCGGGGTGCACAACTTTATTTGCAGCCCCCTACTGATAACTAGAATTTTATCAAGGGGTCTCAAGAGCTTTACAAAGGAGGAGCATTATTGTCTCATTAACAAGTGCTGTTTTAGGGACATAACTCTAAGCATTCTAGTTGGATAACCTTAAACAAAAGATCCCTTTCAAATGGAGTTTTCCATTTGAGAAGGACACATTTAAAGTATATTCCCCTGACATCAAAAGTTTTTCCAATCATTTCCTTAGTGGCACAGAGTATTGCAAAGGACAGCAAAGATACAGCTGCACAGCTTCCACTTTGCATAATCTTTTTTTCTCTGTAGCTTTCAACAATGCTTTCCATTTTAGGAACTTGGTCCATACTTGCTACTGCTCAAATAAAATCAAAGTAACATAAACAACCTCCAAAATTAAACCTAGCTAAGAAACATTATTTCTGATGTCACTCTGTTGACAAACGGAGGCTGTTGCTCTAATTTTCATCTTTTTTTTTCCCTTTTGCCCAAGATGGATTACATTTGGTCTGTATAGCACAATGGAAAATGTCTTAGTGGGGTTATGCCACAAGACACTCTACGAATAAAAACCAATCTGCCTGGAAGTAATCAATACATGACCCAGTGGGCTGTTAACCCCTTCCCAAAGTGCCTAGAGAAAAAATATGACAAAAAGATTGTCTGCTTCTCTGCAATGCAGGTGCTATTACTGGCAGCATTGCATAGAGAGAAATTATTTTCTTTATTCTTCAGCTGATATTTCCAAAGATTCAACTCTGGGTGTCTTTATACAGGAGGGTGGATTAGTAGCTGAGATTTACTTTTGCTTTAGCACATTTCCTATTGAACACACTCCAGTATGGACAGGTAAATAAAGATGTGCACTGCACTTTCTACCAGTTTGTCCAGCTCTTAACACAATGTAATATTGCTCCTTAACATCACCAAGTACCATGATTATCTCTAAAAAAAGTTGTAAGAGCTTGGAGGAAAGCAGCCACAAAACTGATCTTAAGGGGGCATCGACAAAATAAACTTGCTTCAGTTATTCACATTCTTTATGTGTAACCCTGGGAGAGGGTTTATTTCTCAACACCAAATATACACCCCTCTGGAATAATAAATACAGTGCTGTGCTTGCCTGGGTTCGTATCAACAATGAACGTATACAAAGCTGCAACTGAGCATCACAAATAGAATGCTGTGCCGTCAGAGGTTATATTGAATTTCCAAGTGTCCTTTACACCAGCAAACAGTTTCCCACAGGGCAACAGCATGTGTTGGTGTGGACATAAGGAACTTTTTAGTTTTCCCAATGAGCTTCCAGTTGGCTCTAACAACAGAAAAGCTTCACTTTCTGCTTGCTTTCTCTACCCTTCTGCCCCACATTTTCAGCAAGACACAGAACAGCGTTGATAGATTTATTGTTTTATTTCATTATACTAAAAAAGAAATTATTTGTCATTCTTTTGGAAGATGGAATTTGCGTGTCCAGTGGTCACTAGCAATCCTCCATAAGAACCATTTCTGACAGTTACTTGCCAGGGAAGGAACTACACTGTGTGACTTTATCTCTCATACAAAACAATGGAAAAAGGCTTTCACAAAAAAGGCTGTGGATAGCGTACTAAGGATAAAAATCTCGTGAAAAATCCCAATAAAAACTGAATTAGCCACTCTTTAACAAAATAAATAAAGCCTTAAAAATGACAGCACTGCAAGGAATATTCAAGCAACTATTTTGTTTTGTATTGGAAGAGGGAGTACTTTGCACAAACGTCCTGATTCTGGCCAAAACTTTAAAATAACCTAACAGCTTTGGCATGCTGTGGTTAAGATGTTACCGTAAGTCTGACTTGGAAGATTAAAATGTTTCTTTTTTGACTAAAGAGAAAAAAAAAGATTTCAACATTATCTGAATTTAGCATTATTCTCTGACTTTTTATTTGAAGTTTTTGAAACATGTATCTATCTCTTTTCTTCACTATGTGCTTTTCTGCAGATCCTGGCTTTGATTTACAGAAAACTACCACCATCCTGACATACTTTATCTTCTCTCTCCACCAAATCTTAGGGCATGAAAAAAAAGAAAAACAAACCTATTAGGAAAGTATCATATGGACCACAGAAGACTCATTTCCTTCCAGGAATGAGATGTTCAGAGGGGAAAAAAAGAGAAGAAAAGCAAATCTTGCTTAAGTTGAAAACAGGAAAAAAAACCAAGGAGAAGGTCAGCACTTCTCAATTTTATGACTGGCTATGAACTTGAAGCACTGTCTAGGCTGAGGATCACAAGTTCCATCTGTGCTGCTTCGCTGGGAACAGAGGGACAAAGGCTGGGATTACTGCTCAGCCAGTTTCAAACAAGAGGTCCTTTTACATAATTCAAAATAACCCCACACCACGCTCCCATTATTTAACCAAACATACAACCTGACTGGCTGGACCATCCATCTGAAATATCTGACTCCTTTTTCCTTTGACTTCCACACCAAGTTTACACCCTGATTACTTGAGGCCAGCATATAACCCATGGGGACGGAAGTGTGTAGGTATCATATGCCTGGTTGTGCACTTGATCCTAATTTTACCTGTCTTTTTAGGAAGAATGGAGAAAAATGAACAGACCACTAACACACAGCCTGAACAGAGGGCATGATGCTTCCTGTTTCCTCTCCCCTTTCTCAGTGAAGAAGGGGCTGAAGACAGTCTGCCAGCACATGAGCCTTGCTGCTCCACACAAGTGAGAAAAACCACAAAGGATATGCCGAACACAGACCTGAGCCATAATAAAACAAACCCAGTCCTTAATATACGCCACCAGCTGTCTGTAGCTCATTCATTTTCACCTGTTTGAAGTACTCAGATTACTTCAGATTTGCACAGACTCCTCCCTGCAGCAGCACTGTCAAATAGTCCATCTCACCAATAATGGCCACAGAGCAGTTCTCTTGATGCTTCTGTATCAACACTGATTGTTTTATCCAGGGTGGGACTGAAAACACTGAACACTGGCCACAGACAATGCAATTCAATCCAGAAAGAGAAAATACCAAGTGCTAAACAAATGAGACTAAGTAGAGATTAAAGGCATTTGATAATATTGGTTCTTTTGCTTATGAAAGTACACTTTGTATTGTATATTAGCTATATAATGCACATGCCACACTTCATGCTTTGAAAGAAAAGGATTTGGAGTTTATACCAGTGTCCACTTGGCAATTGAAAAATAAATGAAAATTGTCTTTTTAATTGATGAGTTTTTAAACAGCTGTGATTTAGCACAAGCCCATTTATTCCCAAGAATCCAGAGACCACGCAGGGCTTGCTGATTTGAACAAAGTAATTTTATTCCAGAGTAGAGAAGCCTTGGCAAATTCCATTACTGCTGTAGTTACCTCATTTGCTTTGCAGATTATGGCTGGATTACTACTGGAAAGCAGAACAAATGCAGAGACATTGTCACCTATTTACTCAAACTTACAGGGGAACACTTCAGCCCATGGATATTTTCATCTAACTTTGAAAGTCAATGGATCCATGAGAATCACCAACACAAAGTGGGGAAGACTGGGAGGGCACACAAACACTCATGAAAAAGGCCACGGTTCAGTTCTGTGTGCCCTGAAAAAGGCACTCAGACATGACTAATAGGAGTAACAATTTGGATGGTAACATAAAAGGCCAATGAAATTCCACATAAGGCTGTCAAAATCAAAAACATCCCTTAGGACTGTGCTATAGTTTGGAGGCATTAACATTGTGGAGGAGCACTGGGATATCATAAGGGAGCACCATGTGATTTTGAGGAGTGGAGTAATAGAAATGGGATGAAATCCAACATTACTACATGCATAAACATGCACTTGGGGAACAGTAACAGTCATAAGCTCAAGCAACAGAAATAGGATGGAACTTGATATTACTAATTGAAACATCACACAATTCAAAGCAAGATTTGCAGCTGACACATGAGAAAAAGGCAACCTGGAAGACATACAAATTTATATCAGATGTCTTAGGATGCCTGCAGGATGCACCACACAACAGAGAAGGATGCTGTACCCTACATTGCCAGGCAAGACAGGAAATATTGTTTGTGTTACCCATCACTACAATCTCATCTGAAATAAGAATGTGTAGTGCCAGTGGCCTACATTTTGAGAAGTGAAGTGAAAACAGGAACAGTTGCAGAGAAAATTCACAAGGGTAAAGAGAATGCATTCTGAGAATGGAAAGTAGAAGTGGTCGATTTTCTCGATTGTCTTTGCAAAGTCCAGGCTGACAGGATATAACCTCCTGGAAACCCACCAGAACACTGGAGACACACAGAGGCACTAGGCAGGAAAACTCCCATTTGACAACTTCCCATAAAGTAATGAGGACTGAAAATTAAAGAGGTTGTTAGGCATAGGACAGCAGCAAGGTTGTGGAAGAGTTGAGATGGGGAAAAGACCTCACTATTGCCAACTAGGATTTGCAATGTGATTGATACCTGGCCACTGGGCACTCAAAGACCCAGAACACCCTTTTAATCCCATGCTGCTGTCCTGCAGAACTGGTGGCTGAAGGGCACACACTGCCAACATCAGGACCTAGTGCTGACATGAGTTCATGCATCTGTAACTCTGCATCAGCAACATACACCCCTGAAGCGGCAGATCTCTTTAAACATCCCATAATGTGCAGAAAGATTCTCATTCAAGCTGAACAAAATCTTATTTGACCTACACCACCTTGAGGAGATGTACCGTATATCAAGGTCGAATTCAATTACATTTAGAATTACCAACAGAAAAGTAAATCTTTTTGTAGAAGAAAACAAAACAGAAAAAAACATCTATTTTCAGAGCACTTGACAGACACTATGCTCTCACACTTTTGAAGTAGAAGCAAAACTGGAACATCTTGACTCCTATTAAATCCTATTAGCAACAAGAGAGGCAGTTTTCCTCTGCTTCCGAAACCACGTTTCAGCAGAAAACCAACAAGAAGTTCACATCTGCAACCACCTCACACATTTGGTACAAACCATCTCATAGGACTCATAATCCCTGGATCAATGTGATTTATGGCAGTGGTGTACAACCACAAAAGGGCAGGACAGCTCCTGGTTTGATTCATGCCAGCAGGCGCTGTCACATTGCAAACAACCTCTTCAACTCCTGCAAATGCCAAGGTCAAGTAACCCCGCTCATAATGAGGTCTGGATGAGCTCCACTGTCTCCTCTTGGAATTTTTCAAAGGTAAATATTCCCACATGTAATACTGAGTTCCAGCAGGTAAATGTTTTTCTCCGTACATCAAAGCAGTACGCCAAGACTTGATTCCCAGAAAAACAGCCTCAAAACAGAATTTATCACAAATACTGAACACGCTCAAGTAACACCATTACTGAGAACATCCATGTGTCTAAAGTGAAATTACATTTTCATACATAGGTGCTTGCAATTCAGTACTTAAGTATAAAAGCATTAACTGGTGTTTTCTAGAGGTACACAATCCGTTGCGTTCACCTTCTTAAAATGAGACCCTTTTTATACTGGTTTATCAACATAAGTTGAAAACTTTTGGCCCCAGTTTCTGGAACCCTGCATTACTGCAATTCCTACAGGTCCTCTGTGACAATGAAATTGAGAAGGGTGTCACACGGAAAACCAGGGATGCCCTGAGTGAGTAACAACAGCTGATTTCTTCTTACCAAAAGCTTCTCAAGGTGAGCTTTAATCAGTTACCCCACTAAAATTCTCCCTGTTTTTCTAGCAGTAAGGAAACATGAGCCAGGTTTTCAGCTGTCCTAAGGGCAGTTTGGTGCACACCACCTTCCACAAGGGATACAAACCTGCTGGTGGCCAAGCCTTGATATAGCCAGTGCAATGGACAACAGCATATTGTGCTTCCCCTTCTTTCACTGGGCCCAGGCCATTCCTGAACGAACAAGAAACACAAAAACATCACGTTGATTGACATGCAGAATAGCTTTATGCTTTCAAACTATGACTGCTAATGATTTACCAGTATTTGTAAATTATGCTGGAAACACCCAAGAATCAACCTAGGGTTCTCTACACTCCCAGCTCTGTTCTGTTGCCATTCAAGCTGTACCTGTTTCCCATAATATTTCTCTGAGAAAGATACTGAAGACTGATTCAGAGATGGAGCTGGTGTGAGACAAAGAACCTGAGTGACACGTGCAAAGAGACTTTGTTTGCAAAGGGATCCAGGGTGTGCAGGACCAGGGAACAGTCCTGGAGTGGGCATCAACCCAGTAGCAAATGAGAGGGCTTAGGGCAGCTACAGCTGCGTTGTGGTAAATTAAGTAATAGTACCTGTATCTTTTTCTCATGGTGGTTATTCTGTTCAGAGGTAAATGATCCAGAGGAGCATTTCCACACCTAAAAGTAAATTAATATTTTAAAGGGCTCAAAAATTAACATAAATAGACAAGATGAAAATGTTGAGATCTTTACTACCATATATAAGTAGATAATAATGGATGCTTATTCCTGGCAAAAAGTTGCATATTCATGTTTACTTAGAACATGCTACTTCCACAGGCTGAGCTTTTTAGATGTGCTATAAAAACCTTCTTTATTTTAGAAAAATAAAAGAGACTAGAAAAAGATTCCCTTCCACACTCCCCCAGCATAAAGTCTATTTGAAATTGATATCCCAAAGGTGGCTAAAGAATAGACATGCTGCAAAATACCATAAAACAAGGATGAAAACTTGAGAAAAATATGTCAGGCCCCCAAATACCCACACAAGCCAATCTCAGTGTTCCAGTAGCTTCCCTGGACAGAAAAATTCCACTGCCATACACCAGCTACAATGTCTGTAGACATTAAGACAATGTTTGCAAGATCAAATTCTTTAGACTGTCAAGTAAATTTGTTTAACACTTGTTCATGTGTATTTTTTATAAGTATGCCTAACTGTAAAATTTCAATAGTCCATCTAAAGCTGAGTAAATAGTTTGAAGGGTAAAAGCAGTTCACTTTTAATGGAAAAATAATAACAACAATGAAAGAAGCAACCACAAGGAAAGTTCACATTATCTAAGGCCCATTATTCCCAGAAGGTTTTCTTTTTATTCCTTTATTTTTTTTTCTTATCAGTCACTGCCAAGGAGAAGAAGTGAACAACTAAAATGATTTAGAAATACAAAAACAGTGGAGTTACAGGCATGTGTAAAATCACTCTCATGCACTGGAGTTTACAGAATCTAGGAAATAACTGCAATCTGAACTGTTTTGAAAGCTGGGGAACAACTGCAAACGTCACTAGGCCTGGTTTTCTTTGCACAAACAAGTCCTCCTAACATGATGTGCATCTTGGGAGGAAGAAAAAGCAGTGTTCTCAGTGCTGCTCTGCTGGGCCGTATTTCTTCCCTCCCAGTTAAGGGGGGAAAAGGTTCTGTACCTCTCAAGTCTGATCTTGCAGGTGTGAAGGCTATGAACACCTTACAAAGACACCCAAGAGCCATACATTGAGCACCCTCACAGGACTGGAAAAAAATCCACCACATTACCAAAGTACAGGTATCAGTACTTTAATATGTCAAATACTGTGCTTTGTGTGCTTTGTTCTGTAATCAATTTTGCAGTGCTGTTATCAGCATTTATACTGGACATAGCCTACAGATGCAATTATGTACTTTCCCCTCCTAACCACAAACATTTATTGCAATAGCAACAGGCATTTTAGCCTGTTAGCACAAAAACAAGAGAAGTGCTCACAAGCCCCCAGAAAAGCACTGGGCAGACTAATCTCTTTAAAGAAGCCCAAACAGTGTAGGAGAAGTTGGAAAATTGTATATGAAAAACCCTCTAACAATTACTCATTTATCTAGCATCAGCCAGCTGACATCTGGTTAATTCATACCAGGCTTAGGTTAAGTCCTACATAGCTGGCAGGTTTGCAACTGAATTCTTGTTTATCTTCAAGATTCTTTTAATATTCTTGGTTTGCTGAACAAATAGACAGAGCTGGGTGTTCATGACACTTGGGAAAGCTTTGTTCCCAAAGTATCGATTTGAGTAACTTTACTAGAAAAGGCTGGCTAAAATTCCAGGAGTGAAGCTGTCATGAAGTTCTCTGGAAAAAGGATCCTGCACCCCACACTGGTAAGAATAACTACAACAGAAATGAGGTGCTGTTTTGTCATTAACCGTTAAGGAAGACCAGTTTCAGTTTCACTCCAGTTCCTAAAGCATTCTAGAAATACTTCATGGGAGTGTGTCATTACAGCTTTAGTTCGTAATCAAGGCCTAATTAGTACAACAAAATGTCTGAAGTCTAAGCTGAGACAGGACTGGAACCATTGTGGGAATACAGGGGAAATGCATACCTCATCCTGCAAATGAAAGAGCGCCTGGATCCCATGCACATTCTCATTGAGGACTGCTGGCCTTCTTTCTTTACTGTCCCCGTCTTCAAGTCCAGGATTCGTCCTAGAAATGCCAGAGATAGCAACTGGTGCTCAGTACATAAATTTAATTCCATTTACTAGAAGCTAAGATAACAAGAAATTCATGAGCTGAATGCCATTAGCCCAGTTAGGGGAAAAAAATACCGACAAAAAAATCTTGATCCTGGTCTCACAGGGAGGATCAGTTATGTGCTGGTTTAACTAAAGACTTCAGCAAAGCTGACTCTGAGCCACAGGAGTGATGGCTCTTTTCTTGGCTGGCCCAAGATCAAGTTCCAGGGCAGAGTCAAATGCCTGGAGGCAAACAAGGCAATGAGAGCAGGCATAGCTTTTGACTTGATCCTCTTGCTCCACTCGTAACCAGAACTGTCGATAAAGCAACGTTTATCAGTGCCCTGACAGCTGCTCCTCTTTCCCTGTGCCTACCCAGAACACTCTCACCACAGCACCACCTCAGTCAGAGCTGCCAGGATGGGGAGATGCACAAAAGACCAAACTTTTCTCTTTGATGATGAGATACAGGATTTGCCACAACAGCCCTTGCGCTGGGGCCCTTTTAAAACTGCTAAAAACCTGACATGTCAAGAGCATTTCTAAAGTTTATTTTCAGACAGATCAGTGAGATGATATGATTCACCACAGAGCAACACAAGGCTGAGCAAGGTCCAGGGCCAGACCCTGCTCCCTACAACCCTCAGAATCACACACTGTCACAGCTTGGAAAAGGGATGACAGCCACCAAGTCAGCTCAAGGACAGGACAGAGGGAATGCAGGCAAAGGTAGGAAGGGGGTAACAGATTAATTTTTTCATTTAAAACAGAAGATTGATTACTACAGACAGGTCCAGATCAGGGATTTCAGGACACTGGGTATCATGCAGAATCCTTCTGCTTATCACCAAAGGACTAACAGAATGGATTTTCACATCTACAGCTCAAGTGCTAAGAGATGACTCCAAAACCTAGAACAGACTAGAAATGAATCACTGGACCAGATCCACAATGCTCAAGGGCTGGATGCAGCCACAAAAGTGATAGTGGGACAAAGAAATGCAGTGGAACAGCTGCCAGGCCATTAAATGACAGCCACCAGTGCTGAGAACACACGGCCATGAGCAAACCCACATGTTTAAGTTGGATATCTTTCAGTAACTGAAACTATACAAGCCCAAGTCTTCACTGTGGTAGAAGTAGCCAGATCTACAGCAATATAAGGCACCTATTCTGTCTGTACTGAATTGAAAAAAACATTCAGAACACATTCAAAGTCTCCCTCACCAGACTGACCTAAAAGTCTCTGTCCAAAAATTAAGTTCTGAAATAAACCTACTGCCAAACACTAGTTCAGAATTACTCTACTTCTAAATATTTACTTCCATCCATGAATGGGACGAAATCATTACATAATAGTTTTGAGATAAGGAACTAGGCAGCAGCATTTTAGTTTTAAGGTATACTCCAGGGAACTCCTTCTGGAGGAAAGCCACCCCTGCCAATAGAAGGTCAAGCCCCATTTGGTGTTATCTCCAAGGTACATCTCAGATGGTTAAGAAGTCAAGCCTGGGGAACAACTCCTAAAGGTGCTTCATTTTAAAGCACTGGGCTATATATTAATCCTGGCCTATGATTCAGGAGCTGGGAAGAAATGACACCACATTTCCCAGCTCAGCTGTGCTGACCCCACAATGTAGGATGGATCTGAAGTTCTAACACACTTCCCCCTTCCCTGCATTGGATGATGTCTCTCTGTCACATTTTCTATAGCCAAAGTCACAGTCTATTTCCCCATCCCCCCAGCTAATCAGACAATTTAGAGAAATAAAATACCATCATTCACAAATGAAGGCATTATACAATAAAGCACATAAAGACACAGTATATGTGCAGGATCCAATGGCTGTCCATGTCAACAGGCCAGACAAATCAAACCACTAAAAGCAGTTTTCTCTTGGGGCAAAATAACTTTGTCATACACACAAACAAAAGAAAAGTTGTTTTCTGGACACTTTCTTTTTTCATTCCAATACAAATTCTTGAAGAGACACCAATATTAATCAAAAAGCACTGACACTGAATGTAACTCAAACAGCTAATAGAAATTTCTCTGTTTTTATCATCCAAGAGCATCTATTACAAAAAAAATTAGGATATTTCACAATTACGTGGCCACTAAGTCTAAAATTGCTGACACGTGTTCCTTTGGCATGTCTGGAACCCCCAACAACAAAAGTCAGAGTTTTTAAATTTAGCTTTTTGTTTGGCAATGTCTTTGAAATATGTACCAGATAACAAATAGAGTTCTAAATTTTGCCCTGACTTACAAAATCACTGCAGGGGGTATGTGAGTCAGAGAAATGTTTGCTGTACTGATACAGTGACAAAGCTCTCAGCAGCTTGTTTCAATAGTCCAACGTGCATATGTCAACCTTGTACAGCTCTAACAACATACTACAGATTTTGAAATAGAACAAGCAGTTTGTGTCTCATCTGTTATTGGAATCTTATGATCAAATTATATTCAAAAGAGGAAGAATTATAGATTAATCATAGCTAAATATCGATACATAGAACTATAATTGATTATAGATTAATAGACTAAATCAAGCCAACTGGCATAAATTGCACCTTAGTCACACTGGCAGCTCAGTTTGCATGTCCTGTCACAGAATCACAAAGTATTCCTATCTCTGTTTGTTCCAGCATCCTCAGTGATAAATGCTCATTTAGGTTTCTCCATGGGACAAACACACAACACATCTGATGCTACACTTGGAAATTATATTCATATAAATAAGAAATATTCCAGGATGCTCTGACAACTTCTGTTAACTGAACAGTGCATTTTTTTGCAATTTCTCCTTCTAGTTTCTTCAGAAGAGCCATTTAACAGCCCAGTGCCACCACCAGCTGGATCCCTTACGAGCTTCCCCATAAACTGTTAATTGCACGGAGCTCATTTCCGTGTTAAACTTTTCCCCTCTCCAGCTCCAGACACAGCCCTGGGATGCAGCAAGTGCAGGAGCACTGCTGTGACTGACACTGCTGTCTTATTGCCCTTTACAGCAGCTGCACAACCCTGAGGAAACCAGAGTTTGCTCTGCTGAGAAGGAGAAAGCAAACAAATGAGCACGATGCTGATTAAAATGGGCACATAAATCTCTCTGGCTGGTCTAGGTATAGTTGATAATTTGTTGAAATCTCCCCACTACAGTCCCCATCCAGAAGGCAGTATTGCTTCAACTTGTAATAAACCAGTTGTTCTCTGAGCAGGAAACCACTGTGTGATCCAGGAACCTGATGTCAGCTGCTGTGACAGGAAAGGGCTGGCACAGAGGCACACGGAGGTGAGGACACTGGGCAAGTTCATTATTTGGGTAGAATCAGAGAAGCCACATAAAGCTCTTAGCAGTAAAGAGATAACAGATTCAAGTACTGAGGACACATGCCAGAAACATTTCCTGCAGGGCGTTTTCAAAGATGCTCTAGAAACATTCTCATGATGATCAAGGGGGCAAATGTTCATCAGTGTTGGCACTGATGTGTCCCTTGCATGTGCAAACAGTGACAGGATTATGCACAAATCTTCCCCTTTTGGATCTCCAATTGCTACTGAGAATGTTCAAACTTGTGTTCTGTGCTTGCAATGTTTTGAGATGAACCTAAGCCAAGGATCGGCCTGGGTCTACTGAAGTTCATGGGGTTTCAAATCTGGGAATTTGGCTCAAATCCAGTCTCACACAATAGCACCAGCCTGTTAGAAAATTTTCCTCCATGTTTACACACTGCATGCTAAGGTTTATAGCCTGGTAATCAAACCCAGTCTGTTCTTTTTACTTTTTTCAGGTTTGGGGTTTTTTTTTGGTTTTTTTTAAATTCAAAACTCCATAAACTTCAATACCTAATTCTACCACAAATGCTTTGTCTGCTGGATTCCCAGTTCCTAAGAATGCTGCAGTCTGTAACTTGAAAGAAGGGTTGTTACATAAGGGCATTCTTCTGCAACAACTTCAGTGCAAGTTCATATGGTTTGGTCTGTAACAACCATACAGTGCCCAAATTCAGACTGCAGCATGGAAAAACCCAGCTCATACATCTCAGAAGAAATTTGGTTTGGCCTTATGTGCACAGAAATACTGCTGGCAAAGTACACAGTACAATTTTCCATTTCCCTCTAACTCATCAGTAGATGGACTCCTGTTTTGCACAGAACCATGGACCTGACAGGGAAACAAAGTCTGAATTAATATATGGACTCTCACCTTGATCTCAACACCTTCAGCAACCCAGCAAGCTTCACCTTTTAGATGATAATGTCTTGTCTTACAAAGTTAGATATTTCATAATTATTCTCAGCCACTGATTGTCCACATATTTCTTTCCAGGCAAAATAAAATAAAGGATAAACTAAGTTTGGTTTGGACAAGATAACAAAAGATGACTTTGTGCTCATCAAAAATACTCCGCAGGCTGCTCAAGGAAGACAAACAGAACACAGGAATACTGCACCCAAAAATCCTTATAAAAACTAAAACCATCTTTATCTTACTATAAAACCAGAAAAAGCAAGACCAGGATGGAGGAAAACAAGAGGAAATAATTAAAAATAAAAACAAAGTGATGGTCAAGGTACTGTTGCTGCTGAACACAGCTCCAAATGTAAGCTCACCCTCAGACTGAAGGGTCAGAGAACAAAGGATTTCTGTGGGGATGTTCTGTATTAGTACATTAATCTTTAGAAATTAGCAGAAAAGATCAGCTTAGAAATCTTTCAGTGTTCTACAGTTTGTAGAGAATCAAGATCCAGGTCACTGTTTGGGATAAACAGTCAAGTTCAAGAAAACAAGGTGCAGCTCTTCTTGAAACTGCTATTTATCAGTTTACACGTATGCACTGACTACAGCTGAGCATTCAGCTTTACACCAACTGAGGTGCTCAGCTGACAGAGTTCCTTTTCAAACAACAGATGCATTACAAATGCATAAACAAAATGTCTCCAATAAGACTAAATTGCCTAAATTTGATCAATTTATATTAAATTACTCTTGATAAGCTTATGCCAGAGCAACTATTCTGCATTAATTCAACAATTAAAACAAAAAAATCCTTTACAATGTACGCCTAACAACTGTAAGGGATACAATTTTATCTCGTGTTTAGTGCAGCTCAGCAAGTGCTTTAAGCTCTATTAAGTGTAATAAATATAGACCCACCCTGTGGATTCCAATATAAAAAAAATTACAGAGCACATTAAGAGTCACAACTGCCTTGCAAACGCAGTATTTGAAAACTCTCTTTCCAGGAACTCCCATTTACATAAACCAGAAGAAGTTTACAATATACAAATAGAACAATATACAAAATTAAAATCCCCAAAACATGGACAACCTTTGTTTAGCATTCTGGGGTTTATTATTTACATAAAGGCAAGGCTCATAAAAGCAAAGACTTACCTACCATGCACATACCCATATCAGAGTACACACCAAACAATACAATCCTAATAAAAATGTGCTGACAAAAAGTGCATCCCTCTGCCCCCTCACCGAGAGGAAAGCAAACACATGAGCAGTAGGAACAGCATCTATACTCCAAATACAGGTGAACTTAAAACCATCCTAACTTAAAATTACAAACTAAGGGCAGAACCACAAGACTGGCATCAGTTACCCAGCACACCCAAAACCAGTGGTGATTTTTACAGCCTGCCCCTCTCTCTCACATCAAGGTTACAGTGCAGCTCCCAAGGCAATACCCACCAAGCTGCTGTTTACTGTAACATTCGTCCTTCACATCTGTCAAGGAGCGAATGTTCTGTTCTCCACACTGTCTCCCCGGTGGTGCAGGAGCCCCTGCTTCTGCCTGGAAGGTGTCTGGTAGCACAGGTCATCCCTTACTGGTACCACAGCCTTTACGGACCAGAATCACCACCTCCATCCCTGGCTTATGGGAAGCTGAGGACATGACAGGGGTGAGGTGGGGGGACAATGACAAAATGACAAAAATGGACAGGTTCCTATCATGTGGAGATGGCTGATGCGATCTAAATCTTCCATGATATTACAACCATCATCCTTTCAGAAGTTTCAAGGACCAAGAAGCACTGCAGGTGGAAATAAGGGTCTCTCCACATATACTTCTCACTCTTGCTTCCCAGCTAGCCTGACTCTACAGAGGATGGGACCTGCCCACATGGGACTGCACCCTGCCAGCCTGCTGTACAGCAGCACAGCACTTGCACCTCTCCTCTGCCATACAGCATTTTGTGCCTGGCAAATTCTCCACAAGAACGAAGCCAAGGGGACACTGGTATACAAATATCCCTTAAGAATACAGCAGAACTGTAAAATCAGTCAGCTCACACAGCCTGGAACTACATCAGGGACCACACAGGACTTCCCAGCTGTGGTTATACTGCACACATACCAACCAAGACACTTGTGGGGTGGCAGGGATGAAACGCAGTTGCTCTTGCTCTTTGGCTCTTGCTCCAAAGCTGGCACTGCCTTCCATCCAAACGTTATGAGACTGCTTTAGGTCTCCCAGGCTGGGGCTTCCCTGGCCTCACGTGCTTGTTTTATCCTGCAGCAGGAAGCAGCCCCACAGCCCTACCCCACTGCACACACCACTACATTGCAATACATTGATAAATAAATGTATTGACATACAAAATAAATTAACTGGCTTGGAGCACAAATTTGCTGTTAGCAGACATCACAGCAACTTCCAGAGGACTTCTACACCTTTACTGTTATTTTAAGGCGAGGACACTGAACCCAAAGGAGTGATTTCTCCTGCCTGCAGTCAGTCAGCAGCAGAGGTGCAGCTAGGAACAGGGTCCAAGCTCACGTGACTAACAAGAGTTCTCAAAATGCTGTAATACAGCATTATATTACAATATAATGTAGAGTGATTCTCACTAAGTCCATATAAATCTCATGACACCTATATGCTTAACAGGGCATAATCAGCTTAAATTTATGATTCCAAGAGAAGACTACAGGCTGAGTGTCCTATTTATATGCAGTGGTAGCCTCTGGATAGATCAGTATAAAACCGGAAAAAAATTAGCCCAAAGGCCACGAAGATGCTCGGAGGGCAGGAGCACCTTTGCTACAGAGACAGGCTGGGAGAGCTGGATTGTTCAGCCTGCAGAAGAGAAGGCTCTGGGGTGACCTTAGAGCCCCTTCCAGTACCTAAACGGAGCCTCCAAGACAGATGGAGAGAAATTTTTTACAAGGGCATGGAGTAAAAGGACAATGAGAAATGGCCTTAAGCTGAAGAAGGGCAGGTTTAGATCGGACATGAGGAAGAAATTCTTCACTCTGAGGGTGGCAAGGCCCTGGCACAGGTTGCCCAGAGAAGCTGTGGATGCCCCTTCCCTGGAAGTGTTCAAGGCCACGTCGGATGAAGCTCTGAGAAACTTGGTCTAGTGGAAGGTGTCCCTGCCCACGGCAGGGGGGCAGCGTGGAACGAGATGATCTTTAAGGTCCTTTCCAAGCAAAACTATTCCATGATTATAAATATAAACCATCAAAGCTCACTCTCCTCACTAGCCCAGCTTCTCAGGGGGATTACTTGAACCTCTCTAAATATGTTAAGGTTTACATCATCTAATTGCAAAAGGCGTTGTATAAGCATTAGAGTCAAGTTATGACATTCCTACAATAGAATGAAGAGTTGATCCAATCAACAGCAAAGTTTAAAAAAATAAAAAAGAAGTAATGCAATTGAAATGCACCTATTTTTAAATATCTGTCTGTTCCCTGCTTACCAACTGGAGACACTGACCCACAAGGGGGAAATTGAAAAGTCTTCTCACCCCCTCTTGTTTTTCAATAAGAAACCCCTCATGTTACACAGTTGTTTGCTCAATACAACTTGTTATTATAAAAGCTCATGAGGCCCAAAGGTCCCTGCTGTGCCTGCCTTATGTTTAACTAACCAGTCTGCATCATGTCATTCTCCACAGCACTGGGCAAATATGCATCATTTTAATTAAATTAAAAAGGAAACTATGTGGGCTTTTGAGCCTTGCTATTCACTTAATTTTAAGGGACTATCTGAAGGGATAGTGTTACACATCACATGCAAGTCTCTCTGCTGATGGACCTGGAAAAACTGGACTTGAAACTGGAGCAAATAATTCAAAGCATATGTTGAAAGTTAAGTTATAACACACAAAAGAAACCTCAAAAAAAACAACCCATAAAACACTTTAACTAAATGTATTTTGAACTCTCAAGAATGGTTACTGAAAGTATGGGGCACATTCAGAATATTAAGTAAAATAGCTTACTGATGCCCATACAGATATGTAAGTTCTCTGTAGACATAAATACACAGCATCTATCTGTGATCTCTGCAGGTGTTTTCATTCCCAAAACAAGTACCTATAACAAAGTTCATGGCTCCATGATTCGGGCAGTTGGAGTAGCCCTTCTGTCACAAATATCAGGTGTACTTGAAGGAAAGACTGAGCTGGAGAAAACTATCACAGTAACACCTGACAGTGACCCAAGGTACAAACAGCTCCTCAAAAGACAGTTGGACTTTCTAGAAAAGGGATGGAAACCTCTGAAACTCCAAAGCACCAACAGCAGATACTCCCAGGACAGAACAGCTATCCAAAACAACACCGGAATACGTAATTTATTCTTTTACCATTCACAGCTGCATAATAAATCAATACATAAAGGTTGTAAGTAGCTTCTAAACTAACCTATTTGTTTCACTTGGATGCTCAGCAAGAAGCTTTACTGAAAAGCCCTTTTGCCAAAAAAGCTTCAGCTCCTGGCATTCTATATTATTTGTGCTTCATTATCAAACTCAAGTAACTGGGATTTATGCTTTGTTAGTAAATACTAGTATTGTCTGGTTCTGAAATCTGGCTGTGGTGACACACCATGGACTGGTTCATTAGAGGAAATAATGACCACAAGATGACCTTGTAAGATACTTTGCTGTGGACAGAATTAAATTTAAACACATGAGAAGGGAAAGAGAGGAAGGAGAAAAAGGCTCAAGGATGCTGTCTGGTTGTTTTTACAGGCTATTTCTTTAGTTCAATTAAAATAATGTGTGTGGGGCAAAACATCCATTATAGGTTTTAATTCTCTTTTTGAAGACTCCAGACACTTAAAAATCACATGCAAAAGTCTCCACACTATGAAAATAGAAAGAAGAATGTTAGAAGACATAAGTTCACATCCCAGGGACTGAAATAAAGGAGATCAAACTAAAGAACACTGCCGTGGGCCATGCTCCCACTCTGGTTGTGAGCTCCACACGGGAGGCTTTTCCCTCCATGCAGCTCCATGCAGGGCATCAGAGAGGAGCCAGTGGGAGCCATGGACTCAGCAAGCTGGTGGAAGTCCAGGGAAGGATCAAAGACCAAGAAGTGCTGCCTTTGCTGCCACAGAGCTGAGCCCCAGCTAAGGATGGAGAGATGACAGCAGCAAGGGATAAATCAACTGTGGGTGGAATACTACTACACACAAGGCACCCCTCCTCCCCACGCCTCCCTCGGCTGCTACTACAACTCATCACCAATAATAAAATATTTTAGTGCCTTGTACTGACTCCATAGAGACAACACAAGTTTCAAAGCTCCTGTTCCACACGGCAGACATTAAGGCTGCATTCTCCCAGCATCTGTTGCCATCAAAGCACTGCAGCACTGGAGAGGGTTCCAAGTTTGCCAGTGCCAAAACCCTTCGGGCACACTTGGACTGTTTTACTGCCAATGTGTTAACCAAAGCAGTTGTTCAGGTATTTGTAAAACACCAGTATTTTTGAAAGGGGGGAAAACCCCACTAACTCCATATATCTCATCGTGTTTAACAAAACAGAGGAGGTTGAACAAATATGGAACATGAAAGAAGTACCCACCACCCTTGAAACCCAGCAAGAGAAAGTGATCCAGTCCAACATCTGTGATAACAGACCCAAGAATGCAGCAGTTTCCAAGGGGGAAACTCAAGGAGAAGACCGAATAGAAAGAGTAACCACAAAATCCACTTGCATGTGCATGTCCAAACACCTGAAAATTCACCCTAAAAGCATTCCCTAATGCTAATCAGGTGTAGTAAGCTTGTCTCAGGAGTACTAGGCTAAAGTTGTTTCTATGTTTTGGTAAAAGCATGTACTGACCTCTTTAAACCACCATTATAATTACCAAAGTAATTTTTCAAAAATGCAATTTATTATCACTGGTTTTCCTTCCAGTACTATCCACCCAAATGGAATGTGTCAGCAGCAGGGAGACCACTGGGTCACTGTGTTTGTGTAAGAGCTGCTTTTGAACTGCTTTATACATAGTTGGCTTCTCCCAGCATTTGAGATTTTTTTTCCCCCCAGAAACAGTCCTAGAGACCAAAGGAAAACAAAATTCTCTTGGAATGTTTGAGAGATTAAATGTACCATACATTTAAAATATGATTATTTGAAAGTACCAATTTTTTGAGAGCAGACTGTTTTTTCTTATTTCTGTGTTACTGTCTAGTGTGTCAAAGGGCAGGAATGGCACTCTAGGATGCCCTACAGTCACAGGTTCCTTGTTCCTGCACTGATTCATTTACTTGCAAACAGAATGGGATGGAAGAAGCAGGACATTCATTTCCTCCATCCTGCAAGTAAACATCCTGCGGGCTAAACAGACCAAAGCTGAAAATTCACAAATCCCCATACTTGGCACTGCCCAAGTTCTAAGGCCATCTCTGGCTGGCACTGCGACCTTCCTGATGTGAGAACAAGCAGTCCACAAAAATGTGGGCAGGTCTTTTTCTCTGGAACAACGGCACAGCAATGGGCTGGAGTGGATGGATGGCCTCACATCTGAAACATCCTCTTTGCTCTCCACAATGCCAGTGGGACCACAGAACTCTACTGAAAAACAGGTATCACATGATGGTTTGGTAGTTGTCAACAACAAGGCAAACCTCTTTCCAGACTTCACACTTAAAAGACAAAAAGATGCCTTGCCAAAATGGGCTTTTTCTACAGTAAAAACAGACTGGAACCTGAAATATGCTGTTCACATCAATTACTCATATACATTCTATACATGGCAGTATGTTTCAAGAATTGTTCCTTCTTTTTCAGGGCAACCACAGTGTTGAAGCATCTATTTTCAGAAATCTGTTACCTTCCACTGCAGGTACAATAATCCTGACACAGCTGTCTCCAGCCTCCAACCCTCCAAGGAATAAAGTGGGGCTGTGTGGGTATGTGTGGGTGGGTGGAAAATCCTGTTAAAAATTGAGTCAAGTCTTGGACAGTTCTGCAGAGACATGAAAGAATTCAGGACATATCATGTCTATGGAAACTTTCTCTCCTCCCCATCCCACCAGCTTTGCTGAGTATTCTTTACTTGGTGCCTGCTTGTCTTCACTCTACAGGTTGTGGTGCTTTGTGGACATTCAGTGAAAACCTCTGTTTTATCCTGGGATAAAAAGCATAAGTAGCTATTAACTCTCTATAAACAAACTATTGTACAACTCACTCCCTACCTGCCCAGAGGCAACAGTCTTACTAGGTCAGTCACCCTGTACTAAGATGTTAAAATCAAAAATGCTGGGATCTGTTTTTAATTCTCTGTTCTCTGACTTCCTAATCTGCTGGGCTGGGCACATTTCAGAGACAGATGGTTCTTTAGGGTTCATGTACTTAAAAGAGCTCACAGACAGAAGTAAAAAAAATAATCATAATAAAGAAATCAAGTGCTGTCAGCTGAAACAGCCCTTCACATGCAGAGTACCTTTCTGATGCATAAACCTCTGACAAATGTGCTCTTCAGAAGCAAAGGCTACAGAACAAAGTCCCAAAGGAGCTCTATGACAGCTTCTTGTTTAGTCAACTGTCTCAGCAAAAACACGCTTCCCTGGAAAAAGGGATTTTTCATTTCTTTTTTTTTTTTCCAGGTAGTGTTAAGAGCTCTGAGTAGAAACGTATCAATCTTTGACAAGTATCTTAATGTCTACAAAAGACAGAAGACAGACCTTCTGACAACACACTTTTGGTATAGAACTTTTGGCACAAATACCTGCAATAGACTTTTTTACCCCCTTTTTTTTTAAAAAATAGGCTGATCTAGTTTTTAAGTGGATGTGGAGAAACTAATACAGCAGTTTGCTAATAGAGTGCAGAACTCAATCCATACATTGTTTTGATAATATATTACTTTTCCATTAAACATGAGTTTTACTATCACTGATGATGACATGTAAGTCAGAACAGGACTGTTTTTCTTGTCATGCCTCAACTCAGTCTTTGAATTTCTTTGGAGAATTTTATATGTGAAGCCAAATAGGAGTCCCATACAGCTCTTCTGTATCAGCTGGAGTTCTAAAAAATTCATGGAAAGTCAGAGTACATTTGCATTCACTTGGCCGGCTGTTCAATATGAGAACCATCCCCTTCCTTCTAAGAAAGATCATGCAGAAATCACAGCTGGAAAACAGACATGGCAGCATCAGGCAGCTCACAGCACAAAAAAATCTATGCTGATTTTCAGGAAGATTGTGTGTCGAGGAGAAAAGTTATCCCTAATCTTCTCTTTCACATGGTTATTTATCATCTGTTCAGTGCTGTGGAATGCCTTACTCTGCTTCTCCACTGGTGAGCCCCTGGTCTCTGGCACTTCCCTCTTTTGAGCTGAACACTGGTTTTCTCATTTTTACAATCTGACTCTACCTACAACATCTGGATTTTGCGGCTGTGTCTACAAACTGCTTGGTAACAAGGGTTTGCAGCTGGACAGAAAACTGCCTAAGCTGAAATCATCACTGCAAGACAACGTGTTATTAGAAGGTTCTGTGAGACAGGTTGCCCAGTCCAAGTCTATGCTTGTACAGCATGGAGTGATGCTTCCATAGTATACACGAACCACAGGAAATTGTCACACAATGCTCTTTTCTTCTCAAGGGATGCCTATCAGCTCAACTTTTGCTGTGGTCAGTCACCATTTCCATCATAAAGTTCTACTTTGTCGCACTTAGAAAATATGGCAATAAAAGATCTTGCCAAGACTAAACTTGGCATACAAGTTCTGTCCAGAAGTAACCTCAACTAATCTTTGTCAGCTAGCAAGTGAAGTGACTTAGTCATTTTTAGATCACTTGAAAATGAAAGCTGTAGAGGCTCTGGTTCTCATCATTTTCTTGCAGTCACTGCTCTGCACTTTCAGCACCCCTTAACTGTTCAGCTGGAACAGTTTGCAAGGACTCCTGGGGAACCCAACTGTCCTGAGGAGCACTTTGTGTCACAGGTGGGATGACATATGCTGCTCCCTGCCTCGCCTAAGCACAGAGGGTGAGGCTGAAGGGAGATGTTACAGCTGATTTCTATGTGCCGTGCTGCCTGCAGCCCGGGATCGAAGATAACAAACCTGGGTGTTTCCCATTTGCACCACTGGAGAGGCTGGATGCATAACAGGGATCTTACAGCCCCGACAAGCACATCTCAGACACATCATGGAATCACTAGGAGGATTTCCAGGGAACCATACAGAGGTGTCTGTATTCATCACTCTCTTCTTTCATGAACTACTTATAGAGAATTAGATTTCTAGAAATCAGTCTTGCGGAGTGCTCTTGAACATTGTATTTTAACAGAAGGACAGTCTACCAAAATACTTGCTCAGTCATTTTTTGAAAGCTAATGTAGCAGAGGAATTCTTCAAAAGTGGTTTTTCTCTACACTTAAATCTAAGTTCTCTCTGTTCCCTGTACCATTAGAGATTTGCTGTCTGCAACTGAGAGGCTCTCACTTGCACTGGGACTGAGCTGCACTGAACCCAACATCCACCAAGTTCCAGCAGTGCACCCTAAGAGCAAAGAGGTCTTTGCTAATGGATCCTCCTATGGGATCTGATGTTCATCCATATTTGAAGTGATTTATTTTGACATCTGCAGATTTTCAAGAACAAAGAGGGAAAATGAATTACCACCCTGAGTATCTGCCCCATTCTGATTAATCATGCACCATGACGCACACAGAGACTTCTTGGGAGCTCAGTTTTTTGCCATCATCACGGCTCAGCTGCTCTTTTCTAGATCATTTCTAACCATTCATAAACTTCACAGTTCAGCTTTCCTGTTGCTACAATGTGTTAGCAATTAATGCACAATAAACAAACAGACAATTGTTCCATTTCCAGGGAATAAAATCTCCAAGGACACAAAATTAAATAGAAACTATCCATCCTTCCCCATATCCTAAGATTTCAAGGAAGAGCAAGCAATTAACTCCCCAAATACACCACATGGCTGAGGCCATGGTTAACAGGCACTTCAATTTGACATACATTTTACAGTTCCTGAAGTCCTGTCTCCTCCTAACTATTCACTTCCGGCTTCTCCTTGGTGATAGCACTCAGAAGAGTTCGAGAAACCCCATGATCAGGTGGGCCAAAGAGTTGTCTCTACCAAAACCAAGGGCTTTTAGCTTAGTTTAGCTTTCAGCAGGTCAACCCCTTGATGTGACTCATATGTAGTACCACAGAAATGCCAAAGGAGGAGAGGGTGAAATGAGGTGAGGATTGCATAAGCTGTGTGACTGCCAAAGAAATGCTCATGTGACCACAGCCCCAGACCCAGCCTTATTCCTGGGGGCACAGATGTGAGCAGGAGCCTGCCTCCTCCACTGGCTTGTTCTCTGTCCCTCCCCATTGGCAGTGGCAGCCTCCCGAGTTCTCAGGGTCTGGAGCAGCATCTCTGGGTAGCAGGGCTGCTAAGAGGTGCTGGGAAAATCCCAGCAATACTGCACCAATGATCAGCACTTGTAACAAAACAATTACAACCAAAGGACACTGCTCGGATCTGCTGCAGGGCAAGTGAAGCTTCTCCTTAGTCAAAATGCTGTCACTGCTTTCCCAGCTCAGGGGCCGAAGGGGGAGGTTACAGCACTGAGAAAATGGACCCTGAGAAAATGAGGAAGAGAGCAAAATTAAAAATCAGAACATACTGTTACACTTTCACTTGAAAATCTTCTCTCTAAGCAGAATCTGTGCTCAACAGCCAGACGTCACTAAAAGATGAGGATGTTCCTACTGCCCAAAGTGAGCTTTACTTTGAGCAAAAAATATTTCAGATGCAGCTGACTGGCTTGTGGTTTCCATAATTTTCAAACTCTTTGACCTTTGCTCTTCATGAAACATGCATTTGGAAAGCCAAGGAAAACTTGGTTTAATAAACACCAAATTAGAGGAAATGCATTTGCCTCCTTGACATCTTTTAAAATGTCACTAAGACACACATTATTTCAGGTCACTGAAAGATTTCATTCAGAAGTTGTTACAAAGCTGCTGCTCTCAATATGGCCTGTGTTACAGCAATGGAAGTGTAACTGGCTGAATGGACTCTAGAACCACTCTTCTCCTAGAAAGGTATCTCAAAGGAGCAAGAGTGGTGCTGCTGAAGTCCTGCTGCCTGCTGCTTATAAACAAATTGAGGCTGGACTGACTCCTTATAGAAGACTGCTTCTCTTATTTAATGGTACCTTGTTGAGTCGAGGAAGTGCAAGTTAAAAATAATAAATCTAGAACTTTCTGGTTATCTATATGCTCCACAAACTGACAGAACTACTTGTATACAAAATTACTGTACTTCACCAGCCACACCTTTAAAACAAAAGTACTAGAAAAGCTGAGCAGGCGACCCTGCTTTCCTCGTGCTGGGAAAATGCTCAGCTGTCCATGCACACCAGATTTACAGGCCTTCTGTGTCAATCTGACAACTCCAAAAGATGCAGGCAGGGAAAAGATTTAGCTCTATAAATACCACTGAACTTCTCTTTCCACTGGCTACAGATCAGTTCAGTGCAGAAGAAAAACCCATAGCTAAGGCTGGAAAAAAAAACAAGAGTTGGGTTTTCACAAGTGCTCTGCCTTTGTCTAGTCCAGCTCCAGTTTGAGCAGGTTAAGTCCCATAACTGAGCACTTTTGGAAGTCCAAACATGACTGTTCACTGAGGCTCTGGAGTAATTGCTTCTTGGACAAGATGGTACGTAAGTTAAAATGTATTACAGGCTACATAATAAAAACAGAGGTTGTGCCCTTTTTCAAGTCTCGTGGTATGAAACTCAGCTGTTTTGCCCTGCACAGGTTCCCCTAACTGTGCACTTGGTTTCTATCCATCTGGATTTTCACCACAGAATTTTGCTTTGAGCTTCCAATTTGAATACATGAAAGCTCTGCCAAAACCACATCACATTCAAACCACAGGAAATCATGAATTTGGCACTGTTTTGACATGGAAGCCGTAAACAGTGTGCAGGTTCACTCAAAACTGGATCACTGTCCTTTGAGTTATGAAACACAACAAAACTTCCAGCAAACCAGGTCAGAAATCTTAACTACAAAAGCAAAGAGAAATTATGTGACTTTTGCAGGGATCAGGGTTTTTTTTACTATTATCCCCTACATTTTTCCCTTCAGCTATAAACATAATACGTGAAGAATAAAAAAAAGAAGTTAAGTTTCCTCCTTTCCAAGTTTGAGTTACAACAGGATTTAGCTAATTCTCACAGCTCTAAAATACACATATCCTATTAATGACAAGGTAGTTTCCTATTGGCAGCTTTGAGCATGAATAACTGTAAAAGCCAGAGTTTAAAAGTCATGTAGATATGAATATGGTTTAGTTTTATGTGCAACATGATAGGTAATCAACTTACAGGTAACTTACATAACTGGACAGGAGCCTCATGATTAAAATCCAGTATATTTTCAGTTGCCAAACACTGGATTTTTTCCCCTCAAGATTCCACTTAGCAAACCACAAGGAACTTGTATGAAAACAGAAAAGTCTAAAGTATGATTTTTGACTTCAAATTAAACGCTGCCCTAAAGAAACACATACTTGTAAAGAAGTCACAAGTACACTGAGAATGAAATTAAAACAATCTAGATTTCCAGACCAAGCCTGAGAACAATCCAGATTCCAAACCAGAGTTTGAATGCAGAGCTACATGAAAGTGGGTTGACTGAAGTCAAATTAATAGGAAGCAAAATGCAGTCACTCAAAAGAAGATTTATATTACTGTACTGCCTGCAAGAAAACACAGTTTAATCTTGCTGACTTTCACTTCAACCAAATTTTTACACCAGGCATTCTGAATGTCAGGAGAAGCTCCCCAGGGATCCTGAGCACACAGAACCATACATCAGACATATCTGACCTGTCATAGAGTTTTCAGATGTGCACAGTTGCTCTCGCAGCTTTTCCACGTCGTCTGGATGAACCTGTTCATACAAAGTGCTGCCAAACCACTCAGACTGGGGCTGGTTTAGCACAGGAGTCACAGAGTCTGAAACGTAGATCACTCTTCCCGTCTCAGCTGCAACTACAAACAGGAACCCATCTGCAGCCTCCAGGATAAGGTGTTTCAGTTCCTTCCAAAGAAAGGATTTCATTAGAATGCCAGCAAGGAAAGGGAATTAAATATAATGTCTGTCACTGCCAGAATTTTGTTTTCTTGTGATCCTAGTAGCTGATCAAAACCTAGACAGAAATTTTCACTGATGTAACAATACACCCAAACTTGCAGCAAGGCATAAATTGCCCATCTTAATAACAAACAATGTTTTATTTTCCGTTATTGCCTTTCATCTGGTGATCTCCATGCACGTTAGAAAATAAACAACTAATACTCACTGCATCATCTGTGATAGGCATCTAACATGAAAATATAAAAAGATACTTCAGAGTACAAACAGAGGAAATGAACAGCTCTAACTCATGGCAAACTCATCCCTTAATTAAAAGTTCTGAATAATTTAATTGGAAAGAAACCAGTAAGACTTTCTAGTTTGGTTCCCCCTGGCTCAGGATGAGCTCTGTTTATAAATTAAACAGTCACTGGATAAAAGGCAGAAAGTGTAATGGGAATGAGGAAAAAAATCCTCAACCTCTTATTCCATTAGGGGCCCTGAGCCACTACACTAGAAGGTTCTATTGCTTTTTGCTTTCTTTTTCCAGCCTGTGAGTATGAAGCCTCAGCATCACCCAGAAATACTCCCTTTCCTTAACAGAGCTTGAAAACCTCTCATGGCAAAGGATGACTACTACCACTCCAATTCCTGGAAAAGAAGCTTGAACAGCCTTTGGTGGCTCCAGTGACCACCAGAGCTTGTTAAGATACCTGGAACTCAAACACAGAGTTCTGGACAACCTGAGTCCCATTCCAGGTGGGACAGCTCAGCAGGGTTAGTGTGCGAGTGGTAGATGTTAGCTGATAAGGTGAGGATAAAAATCTGGCCAACTACTAAAAAATGGATAACTCATCTCAAGAAACACTCAACAGACAGTCAACTTCTGCTGCTTTGTTATAGAGAAAGCACACTGATCCTGAACTACTGACTAAACAGAAAACCTCACAGCACAGCTGGCCACATTATATTGAGAATAGTATCACCAGTTTTGCACATTATTAAAAATGATGAAAACTCTGTAATTCTGCAAGATTTTAAAAAAAATTGCAACAAGAAGTGACTAGAGTGTGCCACCAGGAGAATGGCACACTTTCTGCAGAAACACACTCCAGGAGAGCTGGAATAAGCAGTCATGAGCACTGAGGGGTCAGCAGCAGCTGCTGTTTACCTAAGAGAAAGAAGTACTGCCTCCAGCCATAACTTCCATGTGTAAGTGCTTCAATCACTTCAGACCACAAAAATGAACATTACACCCGTAGGATTTTGAAAACAATGGAGGTGGTAGGAATTTTCAATGCACTCAGTAAACAGAGTTTTCCTTCAAGCATTGGGTGCATCTTCCTCCTTCCATCAAAAATGTAACCAAGGAAGTACCTCAGCCAGCACAGATGGGATTCATCTCTGCCCAGTTCAGCTGCTGGGAACTCCAGCATTAAGACTAAATGATGTTTTTAACCTTCCTCTAATCCCCAGAGAGAGAGGCAGGTTCTTCCAGACTCATTTTTACTTACTTTAGAGAATCTTCATTAGGATGGGAAGAACCCAGATCTGGAGGTGAAAATTCCTTTCTGCGAGGCAGTGAGTGACTTGTTTTTCAGGTGGACAGATCTCAATTAAGAATGCCAATTTGCTTCTCCAAAAAGAAAGATCTGTCATAGTGTTAAGCTCAAGTCCAAACAGTCACAAAGAACTGTCTGTATTCACACCTTGGATATGTAACTGGTACCAGCTGCTACACTACAGTGAAGGACCAAGTTGAGGCCCTACTCCTCTCAGCACTTCCTCGCACCTTTTAAGACCAAAAAGACAGGGATAACCAACATTTTTCGTAAATTCTACCTGTTCTGTAAGAAAGGAAGGCTTGTAAGCTCCATCAGTAGACTTGTTCCCAGTGCCCCTCATGGATTTCATGTGGGAAACAGCCATGCGAAGAATGGTCAGCTTGTCAGGCTTACGAGCCAGGGCGCTGCACGTGGGCACCATGTCCGACAGCTCCGTGATGTACTGGGTCATCTTATTCCTCCTGCGCCTCTCGATCTCACTGTGATTCTCCCTGAGCATTTAAAGAAACACCAAAGCAACAGAAAAGAGACGTGAGCAGTGTAAGGACCTGAATTGGAGGTCACGAATCACAGTACTTCACGCTTGTTTTGCTGCTTGCACCCCAGCAGAGCAAAGGGCTTTACAAAGCCAACCACTGTTATCCCTCAGTTTACAGACAGAAAATCCAGGCCACAGACAGATAAATATGATTTGCCCATAACTGTGAAAAGAACCTGTATTTCTGCTTATTGGCTTGTGGCCTTAATCTCTTAACCGGTCTAATCTCCTTTGGTTTAAGGACAAAAATGAAGTAGAAATATGTGACAAGCTAACATCTGCCAACTCCAGTCAAACTCCCAAATTAGCTGTGATGCATCTCTCAGCTGCTTATAAAAGGTGTCCTTTAGAGGAAATCTCTCACTAACAACTGGATCAGGTCAGCAGGAAACGTCAGCTCTGCCTTATGAAAAAAGCCCACTCAGTGACAACACAGATCCCAAACAATGCTGTTTGGAACACCCCACATCCCTGCAGGGAGTCACTACATGCCTGCAGGATCAGACTGCAGCACTGGGGCCATATATGGGATAACAGTACATACCAAAAAAAAATCCCAAAAAATAAATAAAATGACTACGAAAGACAGCAAGTAAACATCTGGCTTGTCAGACACAGACTGGAATTTATGTTCAGGGACAATTTAGCACAGCAGGGAAGCAACAATGACAGTACTTGATGCTGCCCCAAGTTGGGCTAGGCTGAAATGTTCTCATCCTTTAGAGGAATCACATGGCTGAGGTGGTGAGTCAAATTTGAGAAATCCCAAAATGGACACCCACCAGAATCTTTCAGAAATAAACATCTCAGAGTTCAGTTTTCCCATTCTGGAAATCACCATTGCTTGATCAGCATTAAGGAATCACACCAATAGATACATATGAAATGGTCCAAATGGACCTAGAATGCTTCAGTGCCCAGCACTAATTCTTCTCATACTGTACCTGTCAGGTGGCAGCTAAATACAAGTACACGACAGGTAGATGATGCTTCAGTTGTCAAAGCAGCATCTTCCACTGATTTCAATGAGCTGTGCATGGCATTGTCTTGTGGGATCGCTGGCTGATCCAACAAGATGTGAGAGGTGATCACTTGGAGAGTCCACCAGCATTGACTGATGTGATAACACAACATTAAAACTGCAACATTCTTTGGAACTGACTGCTATGCAGACTGACCATGAAAGCAGAAGCTAGGCTTGGCACACTTTTTGGATACTTTTAGGAATTAAGCCTTTTCTTAAAATGCAGGAAAGAATTGTGCACTGCTTCCTGAAATAGAGGAATGCAAGAGCTTGCCCTGCTTTGGGTATCCTGCCCCTGCACATACAGGTGTTACATGCACGAGGCACTGTCTGCAGAAACACCACTTGTTAGGGCTACATGCAGAGTTATTATTCCTATGCTTACTGTGTGATATGCAGAAAATCCAGCTGTGACAGCCCATGGCTGCTCAGTAAATTACAGCCAAGCCTTGCCTGAGGTCACTGTCCAGGACACTTACAGTGAACCTTCCATTTCACCTGGCTGAGGAACAGCCCTTGCGTGGGTCTGCACAGAAGTAGGAGGGAACAGGGGGAGTTGGATCATACACACACCAGGCAGAACAGCTGGTGTGGCAGTGCACATGTACACAGAGCACACGTGTGTACATGCCAGCTGGTACATGCAGCTAAATATGGACACGGGGGAGATAAAAGCATTTTTACACGATGAAAGCTTGCTCTAAGTTCAGCATTTTCACAGAAGCGGTGGTTAAGGAAAAAAGAGAGAGAGACAAAGAACAGACAAATTCAACATACATTTCACACTTATAAGTACATAATACATTGTCTACCACTCAAGTATTTTAGTACTTCTGGACATTGAAAACAACCATTACAGAGACTAAACAAAGAGACTGTAAATCTTCCTGAGAGAAAAAGAGTATCCCAACAGTCCATGTCATTTATGATCTTAAAAGCTAGAAAGTAACAGCATGTTAATCTACTGGCTGTGGGAATGTTCAGGCAGACAATACCCCAAAAGTTTCCTGAAACTAGTTCAAATTTAAATCCTTAAAAGAAAAAGAGGGGCTGTGCTCCTCTTCCAAAGTGTGTGTCCTAGGAACCCTGGCATTCACAAAGTTGTACAGAATGATGTCCTAATTCTGTCATTTCTAACTTTGTTTTTATATGGAAATTATGAAGGGACATTAAATTTTGGGATACGGAGGAGCTGATCCAAAAGTACTACGGGTTTGAATTTCTGACTTTAAGCAGTTTTGGAACAGCCAAAAGATCAGTATGAACAGCATCATATAAAAGAAAAATGGGGGCAAACCATATTTGACTTCCCTTTTTCCTACCTTTCCCTTCTGTGTCAGCAGTACTTTGATCATCATCCCACCTAAAACAAAATAACCATCTCTCTAAGCTAAGGCACACGTACTGAGATTTTTTGGGCACGAACATCCCCCTCTTTTCTCTCAGCAGAAGAGCTCTACAGGACACGCCTACCTTGCAAACTTTTCCTTATCACCAGTGATTTGATCACCATCATACCTAGAAACAAAAGATAGTACATCAATCAACAGGGGTTATGCATTGCATGAGAGCCAACACACAGCAGAAAGCAAAAAAATTCACAACTGCAAACCATTACAAATAACAGCAAGAAAAACAAGGGAATGAGAATGATACAGCAAGGAAAACACAGAGCCTGATCCAAGCCATGCTGATCCAGAAACTTCATTTGTATATTTAAAAAAAAACAGAAGACACATTTCAGTGGATTTAAGCAAACACTTTGACAAACACCGATTTCTTGGGAAACTTTACAAGCAGCACCAGTACAGGAAACACCAGTGAGCTTTTAACCACAGCAGGCCATGAAATATTCATTGCTGTGCTGGAAGTGAACGGGCTGTATCTGTTCCAGCCTGCAACCACAGCTCCCTCCATTCAGCAGAGGGCACTGACGGTCTACAGATAACACGGGAGGGCAGGGACACGGCTGAAGGGCGATGCCTTATGTAAGGCAGCCTTCAGGAAAGAGCTCTGTAGGCACAGACACTGAACTGACTGTCGTGGAGGCTGGCAAAAGGCAGGCAGGCAGGTGAAACTGCTGGGTAAACAGAAGTGAAATTTAAACTGGCTTAATTCCCTAGAAGTAAACAGGTACCTCATTCCTACTCAAATCAACAGAAGCTGGATGCCCAGCCAGGAATGTGTGGTGTTTGAGCAGCACCTTTACAGAGGAAATCCAGACCAATGGGACTTTTGTCCTGTGGGACTAAAGCTTCACTGCTTCTGAAGCATTGTCCCAAAGACAGGCAGCAATGTGACATTTCAGTAAAATATGATATGCTGTTCCTCTTTCTCTTTCCTAAAAAACGCACTGATCATTTGAAACTGGATTTTGCTAGCATAGTTACAGAAAGACTCATTTGTTTGAAACCAAACTGCTAGTTCGAAAACACAAAATGTATGTTTTGAAAAACACAAAAATAAGGTAATGGCTTTTCTAGAAGTGAAGACTATAACTGCTCAAGAACAGTTAAATGAGGTTTTGTATTAGAATGACACCTTTCCAAAATGCTGTAATTTATTACAACAAACAGCCCATGAAGGTCCCATGTATTAGTTAAAAAAGTAATACAGCCTAAATAAGCATGTTTTTCCTCTTCTAACAAATCAATAACAAACTTTTTCTTTTATTCTGTCTGAAATGAATTAGAACTGATTTTAAGTAATCCACCTATGCAAGTTCCTCATTCAAACGGTGAAGACAAAGCTTAAGCAAGTCTTGAGCTGCATTTCTTCATGCTGTGTTCAACAGCAGCACCCTCAGAACGCCCAGGTGACAAGGCCACTTTATTCCCCTTGACTCTGTCAGAGAACAGACTGAGTCTGAGCAATTTTCAGCAAGAAGACCAACTCAAGGAGGAATGGGCACATGGCAGGGGAAGCACATGCACAGGCTCCGTGTGAGGATGAGGTGTCATGCAGGGATACCTGAGCTGAGCTGGAAGCCCTGAGAAGCAGAGTGTGACACACCCATGGAGCACTGTGCTAACTCCACTACTCCTGAGCTCCCACGAGCCTGGGGCTTGGCTGCTCATCGTTCTCTGCTTGACTGGGCTGAAGATGTTACTGCCTCCAACTACTGGTTTTTCCCTTCCAGTCTCCCAGCTGACCTCTGCACACATGCTCCTTCAGGCACTTCAGTCAAAGCCAGCTGGGTTAGCTTCAACACTTAAACAGCAGCTCTTTGGTAACTAAATAATTTTGATCAAGCCAAGCTAGGAATAAGTCATGTGAGCAATCTGGAGAAGGGAACAACTACAAGAGGATGTCTGAACGTAGCCCTGGTGTCTCTGCATGGTTTTTCTGTACTCTCTGAAAACAGAGCAATCTGGGGTCTATACAGCATTTAAGACTTAAATATCAGATTTTGATCTGACACCTAAAATCAACTGAGTCTAAGCACAGCACAGCATACCTCTCCACTAAGAGCAATGGAATTACTGGTTCAACTCACCACCAAACTTTGAAAGGCCGAAACCAGAATGGGGAAGGACCAACACACCTGTATCAATGTGCTCAGAAACCCTGATGCTTGTGCAGGTACAAATCAGGTCCCATTCCTCACAAATCTTGTTCCCTTAACATGTGTCTTCCAGCAAATATTAGGACTAAGCCCTCAAATCATCAGTTTTAACACCAGGGGCTGGTTCTGTAAATGACATCAACCAAACAGGAGTGCTGCTGGTCTTGTCCAGTAAATTATGATATGGTGTCACAGTGTATCTTCAGCTCACTTCTCTTTTGGACTGACTGGAATAATCCTGTTAAACCCTACAGTGACAGCTGTGCTTCAACATGGCTGCTGCTACAGAGCTGCAATTACAATCTGGATAATCAGCAGTATTACAGTATTACAAGCCTCAAAGTATCTACACCCCTCACTGCAGCTGCTTGGTTTCTAATGAAAAAATGCAAACACTGTGACCAGAAAAAAAAAAGGAAAAGTGAAAAAATGCCAATGAGGCTTTACTGTTTATTTCTATCTTTGAATATTCCATGTTAATTAACATTTTTTGTCAATTTTTACTATTCAGTTACACCTAATGGTACATAATGTAAAGCTCATTAACTTTAAGAAAACAATCCACCTCTAGGATCTGTCAAATTGTCTTAACAAGCAATTAACATCTGAAATAAATTAGAAATGAAATTTCATTTTCAGTGGCTGAAAGACAACTTCAGCAATGTCAAATAACTGAAGTTCATCTCCAGCAGTTGAAATAATAAGCTAAAAATCACAAGTTTTCTCATTTGATATAGCTGCAGAGTGAAACTGTGACACACACGCTGTCAGCTTTATAAGGCAATAATTACATTAGGCAGGTTTCTGCCAGAATGCCTAATTTTCAGAGGACACTGACAGAAAGAGTAACTTATATTTGGGTCGAGTTCTTGGCAAGTTCTTCACCCATATTTACATTGATTTTAAAACATCAGTAATGAGACAGCTGTCTTTCCCCACTGAAAAGAAGTCGGTGATTTGGCCAACTCTTTTGTAAGTGCTCACCTTGAAAATTTGCTGGGTCCCTCCCCATCTTCATCATCAAAGTCCATTCTGTAAAAGCAAGATTTCCAAATCAGCAATCAAGGCATTGGCAATGGTGGCAGGAGCATTCAAGCCAGCTGTTCTTAAATGTTGTTAGATTTGTGTTTTGCCTAGAGGTGTTAACAACTGAGGATTCCAGTCCTGCTCATCCTCTCCAGACCTAGGAGCAGCTCATCAGCTGATTTATGTCCCAAACCTTCTTAAGGCTGTGGAAGAGCCGAGTTCTTCCTTGGGCCAAATCCCAGCCCACCAGTTTGGCTCTTCCAGGGAGCCACAAAAAGCAGGAACCTCTTTCCTCACTTCTTAACACAGACAGAATAGGAAGATTATCTTCCTAATTTAGACATCTAAATCCTGTATTAGGATGTGTTCCTGTATTAGGCAGTGTGATTGTATCACAGATATTATCACTACAAAGTTATACAATAGTGTAATTTACAAAGCATTTTAGACATTTTTATACCTCTAAAAAGAGGTGGCTAAATATTTATATCCCCAATTATAAGGATGTAACTCTGCCATTAGACAATCAAGCTGATATAAAACTATCATATACAATTATTGCATTAGTGTATTTGTTTCAATAAAAAAATACATTCGTATGATATACAGACCTTGATCAATCACTTTTAATTTGTGTAGATAGGAAATTATAGTTTTGTTTTGCAAACATTTTCTCAGATTTCTTTAACATTCTAAGCTTTCTAACCTTTCAGTGTAGTAAAACTTCATACAACTACAGATTCCATGTCTCTAACACTGTTCATATTAACAGGTATAAGCCCTATTAAAGGCAAAAACCCTTCAAAGTGACAATGATATTTACATCAGTATTAAAAGGATTCCTGCCAATGACAATTGAGATTTGTATGTCCAGAGTGTGGGAACAAAGATGCAAAAACAGTCTCTAAAACTACATCAGCATAGAGAAGTGCCAGTCAGGCACTGCCTTCCTTCTTCAATTCTGACAGCCAAGACAGACTGGCCCACGAAAGATGTGTCTGAGTCACAGCAACCTCTGTACAACTGGAACGAGGGCAGCAAGTCAGCACAGCAACTGGACATGGCATTAGAAGTGGCAGTAATATTTTCCAGATGGTGACAGTGATTATTCATTTCTGGAGGAAGCAAAGAGAAAACCATTTTCCCCAAAGAGCTTTAAGAAAAGCTGTGCATTTAACTTGCTTAGCTTTGATGTAATCACCGTTTTCACTATAAATTACATCTTTGCTCACCCAATTACCACCAAATCCAGTTCCAAGGTCCGTGACCCCTCAGCTGCCTCATGCAGAACACCACCGACCCCCAGTGGCCTCACCTCTGCCACAGGGCTGCAGCTAAGCCAGGACCCAGCTGCTGCTGGCACCCCAAATGTGGCCACCAGCAGCCAGAATCCCCCTTGACCTGCAGCACTCCCAGAAATTTAACATTTACACACCATGGTATAGCCCAGGGTCTCCTCTCACCTGCCTGCTTCCTCCCCACATGTAATTATGTGCCTGCAGGTGACATTCCAGAAAAACCTTCCCAGTTATTTGAACTGGAATGTTCCTACCTGCACTGAAAATGCAAAAGTCAGTGTTACAGGAGAGCTGTTTGTTTACAAGTGGAGGGCAGCACTGGGATGGCTCCACCTGAAGCCACTCACAAAAGCATCACATCAGGCACACCCTTACTTGGTTTCACTGGCAGCTGAAGCACCTCTGAGAGAAACACCCAGTTTCAAACTGGGGGAAAAGGGCTGCAGAAAAAATTATATACCTGTGGGGGAAAGCCTTTTCTTCAGGGATTTTATGACACACTGCTTTAATCTGGGACAGATTAATTTTGTAACTCTTTTCCTTCCTCTCCAGTCCACTGAGATCACATGCCTTGGTGGATATGATTCTATGATTTATTTAGCTTCCAGCCAAATACTCCAGCTGAGAGCTAAGGGATGCGTTTTCCCCAAAATCAAATATTAGCTGTACTGCATTTAATCGAGTTTATGATTACTGAAATACAATGCAGAGAATTAGAGATGATGATAACAATTTAAGGCTTGATCCTGCTGCCTGCACTGTGTCACCACCTCTGAGGGAGTAAGAGCAACTAACACACCTATTTATTTAGATGCTTGGATATCAGCTACTTACTTTAGGAGATTCTTGACAGGTTAATATCCTCAGGTAACACCTCCCACATTTACAGTGGGCTCATCACAGCAGAATCTGAATGCATAGGATACAACATCAGTCTGCACCAGACTAAGTCTTTAAATAATGCCTTTGCTTTGTTAAACTACTCAAACCCCTTTATTTCATATGGAAATTGAACATAAATTTCATTTAAAATATCAATACTTTTAAAAAATGCAACAGCAAATGCATCTCTGTTCCATCTTTGTTAATAACACATTTCCTAATTTCACCGTGCAAAATGAAAAAACCCTTTGAAACATTAAAAAACCCCCTCAGGTATAAAGTCATTGATTCCAGTGTCCTGTCTGATCCACTGTGCTTTACAGCAAGGCAGAAGGAAGGGCAGTGAATCAGTTGTAACCTTTAGTGGAACACAGCAGAACACGTAAAAATAATATTCCATCAACCTCCTCATGCCCTGACAGATAAGATCTTCTGTTTAGATAGAATATACTGCACATTAGCAAAACAGTAGAAGCGGCCTCCCAGAAGACAAATGACATCATTTCAGAAGATTCAGAAAGACTATCTTTTATCTTCATTTAAAATTCTCATTAAAAAGAGGCTTTAAAAAAGAGCTGCACTATGCTCTTTTGTTTTGAAGAGACAGCATAAATCTTGTTTTCCTCTTTCATACTGTTCACATCAATCGTGAAAAGGCCTGATGCATGAGGTACTTACTAAAATGTATTTCCTTTAGAAGATGTGGGGCTATCATAAATACAGTAATAAAAATACTTTTCAAAAATTAATTTTTCTCAATTAGGAACATATTCATTAAAAATCCAACAAACCAAAACGCCTCCAACAAGGTGGACCTGCACAGGTTAAAAAAATTGACATGCAAGAGGATTTCAACACTGCAACAAAATTACTATATAAAATTCCCAAGAAATGTCAAAAGATGCTTGCCATGATTACACAGTGTAAGAAGAGAGCAGGCAGGAATGGGCAGGAGCAAATGCAGCTGAGAAGCAGATGGGGATCTTTATTACAGCCTTTTATTCAGCACAATATTGGGGGGCAGAATGGTGGAGTGAGGTCTCTTTTCCCCAGATTTTGATAGTTCTGGTTCACAGAAAAGGCAAGACTACACCATAAACCGAAACAAAACCAGCTCATGAAATAAACCCCAACCCTCCCTGCCCAAGTACAGACAGCCCAGGAAGGTGAAAAAGCCCCTTATCCTCTAATACAGCAAAGCCTAAATTAAAACCACATTAAATAAAGAACTGAGGATGCATTAATCTAAGGTAGTCATTGGCCACTGCAGTGCATTATCTTATGCTGTCACTTTTTTTCTATGAAGTAGTTGGTATAATTTATAGAAAGGAAAAATATTTTTCCAAGCTGTCAATGAAGCCAAATGCCAACACGGCAGAAACACTTTCTGGATAGCCAATGACTTTAAACTGATCTACATTCAAGTCCACACAGCACTTATGCTGCCAGCTTGCCTCAGCAATTATGAAAAAAGAAACAATTTTCAGAGATAACCAAAACTGGGAAGGCTGGCTGTGTGCACTAGCTCCACTCCTTTCCGTCCGACACAAAGCACCCACTTCTAAAATGCCCAGGGACTGAGGTGTAGGAAGATGTATCACCAGAACAGCAGTGAAAGGACCAAGTGTTAGTTGCAACTTTGTTCAAAGAGAAGCACAGAGGAATTAGACACAGCAGGAACACGGATTCTTTCCCTTAAGTCTGAATACACACACAGCAAACATTAAAAAAAAAAACAAGAAAGCACTCTCAGCTCAGGCTTGGAGAAAGGCTTTTAGTTCAGAGCTACAGTGCACAGATGAAATACCACAATCCAGGTATAAAAGTGAATTTATACTAATTTACTCACTGAATTAACATGTTAAAGACATTTAAAATAATTTGATTTTATGTTCCTCCCACCCTCCCCTCACTTTACCTTCTCACAAATAGATGACAATATTTAAACGCAACAGTTAAAGCAATTCAATTAATATCAAGTCAGTATTTGATATCAGACTATGTCACAGTCAGCAGCATCAAACCTTGGCAACTGTAAATTGCAAACTGATATTCAGGGCTGACATGGTTTATGATCAAAAAAGAGATCAAATATCCTGCAACTCAAGTACAAAACCTTATCTATGTTAGGTAGCAATGAAAAGATGTTAATGCTTTGTCTATTCTTTTGAGTTCATGTTTTAAAAGGTTTTCTCATTGAGCAGCTTGAAAATAAAAACGTGATGCCTGTCAAAGACAGATTTTAGGAGTTTCTCAAACCGATTTCATACAGTTAGCTCAGCATAACAAGGGCATTCAGTGGGGGGAAATACTCAAACTGTTCTGTTCAAAGGAACACCCCTCAGAACAACCATCCAGAGTGTTCACATCACACCAACCTCACTTCTCATTTGAGGCAAGGTCAACCTCCTCCCTTGTTAATTCACTCCAAGATTGAGACTCCAGCATTGCTACTGGAGCAGACACACAAAACTAGCAACATACCTTGGTGAACAATCCCTAGAGTAGCTCCTGCAAGGAATAATGTCTTCCTCAGGTGTTTGCCAGTGAAGATTTTACTCACACTGTTGATCCTGTTAAGCCCCACCACTGCCTGATTTAGGACTAAATATAAGACTAATCAATCTCTTTGGAAGAGACTGTCAGGTCAGCTTTCTCTGAGAAAGCATCATCCAAAGACCATTACTACTAGTGATCAACCTTTGATAGAAACAAGAGGGAGTTGTCAACACTAGAGAGTAGTTTTCTGTTCTTCTCAAGCTCTTGCTACACTTCTAACACAGAGAATTATTATGAGTTGCCACAGAGCAACTACCCATACACCACATCAGCCTCTGAGGCTAGATAAAATAAAGTTTCTTCTTCAGCAGAGCCCTCAAGCTTGTGTAAGGGCTGAATTTGATTCAGGCCCTTCTCCCAGAAGAAGAAGACTGTGCAGCACTTCCAGTGAGACCTAGAATATTGTGGTCCACAATCTCTGAAGAGTGAGCTCTCATGCTATTTCTGTACCTGGAACTATAAAGAAAACATCTTTAACAGGCCTCTCTTTAAGAGATTCCAAGTGTAACCTTCAAATGTAGTTGAGTAAGTCTGCATGTGCAATCTTGCTACCTTTATTCACTTGATAAATCACTGTGAGATTAAACAGATGTAGGCAACGTGCATTCATTATATCTAAAACAGCCACAGGATCCAAACTCCTTTCTGGGTGCTTTGCCAAACCTGAAAATCTTTTGAAACAAGCAAAACAACAAGCCACATGCTTATCAGCAAGTTTGATCTTGCAGGAAGAACAGATGCATTGAAGAGAAAAACAAAACATCAGTGACTAATATCATAATGCAGTTTACGTAAATATAACATTACATAACAAACACACAAATATACAGGTGCATTTTGAGTTTTCCAACACAAGTAATTTCCAGTCTCAGACCTGAAAGAAAAAGGAGATGGCTTACCCAGAGCGACGCTTTCCTCCTCTGGAAGGCATGGATCCTGCCATCCTCACCTGTCCACTCGCCATTGGAGCCACGGGCAAGGCCACGGAGCCAGGAATATCTGATGCCATTTCTGTAAGGCAGAGGTAGGGGAAGAGGTGGGGGAAATCCCTTAATCCATTATCTTCAACGAGAAACCTCTGCTGATAACATTAGAGACAGGCCCTCCCCAAAACAAAGAGAGAAAGCTTTCCTTTTTAAGGAAAAGTAAAGCTCTCCTAGGAAAACCCAGCAGATTCACAGATCCTTTACAAAAAGCCCAGCTAGGTCAACAGGTATTATAGTGCCTGGGAGACAGAGAGAATTGCAGGCAGGTATCTCTAATTCCACCGACCTAATGGTTCTCATCTGCACTCTCAAAGAGGCTGTCAGATTAAGGTCAACAACCTTCTACAATAGTTAAAGTGCCTTGGACAGAAATGCAGAGCTGAATTCCCAAGGCAAATGAAGCTGCGGATCATGGTACCAGGGTACCAAGAAAAATAAAAGTTCAAAAGCTCAGTTTGCCAGAGAGGCTAAAAGTTGAGAGCACAGATGAATTATCAGGTGATACTGGTTTTTATTATTTATATTCTGGAGGCATTCAGAGGGCCAGACCAAACTTAGAAGAGCTCAAAGGCTTCCTGCATTTCTGTGTGTGTCTTGCAGAGCAGAACCGAGCCCAAAATCCAGGCTGATATTCATCCCTCTGCCAGGGCTCGAGGTATAGCCACAGGTTAATGAGATCCTCAACCCCCAAAACTTTGATGTGAGAAACTGCAATGGTTTCATTGCAGTTGAAACCTTACGCAATGGTTTTCAGACCGCTAATGGCAAGTGCTTCTAAAGTCTATTAATAACAGTTCATTACACTTCAAAAAAGAAAAGTGGAATATAACATATTTATACCCTTCTATCCCATTATTAAGCATGGGATTAAGAATGTTTTTCCTCTGTATAACTCTTATAAACTATATGAGCAATTAAAACTTTTTTCTAATGCACATATACTTTATTCACTCTGGAGGAAAAATCTACAGTCAAAACATTTAATTATCTTGAAAGAAAATGCATCTTCCTTCCAACTTTTAAAAAAAAACTTGGCAAGGTATCTGGAGCTACAGCTAAATATAATTACTAATGGAAAGCAAATCTGTTTAAAAAATCCTGCTATTTTTTCCCCAACAGATAAGTAAGAAATAACTTCAATTATGGAAACAGGAATCCATGTTCTTTCATTATGTCTGGAGAGCACTTCCATCTCTGCCACACTTTATACACATCCATTATGCAACATTATGCATTTCAAATAATAACATTTTATCTGTTCACTGATTTCATGGATTTCTTCTAGTACATTTAGTTTTATTAACTCCTTTTCAACTAAAAAGCAACAGAGCAATCCAATATTTTTTAACAAAGTCTGCAAGGCCAAACAATGAGACTTCTGCCTATGCCCCCTCACCACAGAAAGTTCCACAGTGGCTAAAGCTGCAGCTATGTGGAAACACAACATTAATGCACATTAGCATATCTCCAGACAAATAAAAGCATCAGCATGCAAACAACTGGTAAATCACTATTTCTAGAATAAGTACTCTTAGCTGTCTAAGGCAAATAATTCACTCAGAACATTCAAACTCATCTCTCATGGATAGAACCGAAGGTCATTTTGAAATGCTCTGCTCACTCACTTATTAAAGCAGATGGTAAAAACCATAATAAATCTACCTGCAAAGTGTCCCTGTCACTCAGAAACACATTTCAGTATAGATCATCAAGGAGATCAGATTTTTTTAAAGTAGTAACTGCAATACAATTTCAGATAATCTCTGAGCAGTATTTTAAGAGTAAGAACAACACTGTATTGTGATGAAGAAATCTTGTAACCTCATTTTCCTCAATCTAAACCAAAGATGATGAAAAAACACACCAAGGGTTGTATTCATTTACTTTTAGAAGTCCAAAAGCCAACACTAATTGTTTAAGGTAACTTTACAGCTCACCAAAAAAGGAAACAAAGCCCCCTTGCTCTCCTTTATGCATTCCATGCTTAGAGGTGCATCCAAAACAGGTTGAGCAAACCTCCTTCTGTAGAGCCCTTGCTGTCACCACTGACAAGTCAGGGAGACCTAGACAGATAGTTTTGATCATTGTCTAATTTAGGTTGTTGTGGATAGGCAGAATGAGTTGTTTTTCTGCACTTACATTCAGCCTTACATGTATGAAAATATAACAAGCAAGGGCAGCTATCAAGATTCAAATAGGAAGGACAAACAGAACTGTGTATTTTTTATAAGGAGGGGAAAAAAGGTAGAAGGAATGGCCAAACCAGAGGTTCAGTTATGACAATGTCCAATTATTTCATCTCTACTCATTCATGAGAACATAAAAAAAGAAGCAGATCTTGATGATATTTTTACATTTATAAAATATGCCTGGTGAGAAAAATAAAAACATTGACATGTTATCTCAGAACCAAGGGCCAACCTGGAAAGGCAGAGCCAAAAGCAAAATCTGATGGAACAATCAGCTGCTTCTCTGACTAAACATCTGGGAAGGTACCTGTCTATGTATGCTCTGGAAAGAAAACAAGACAGAGAAGAAAAATGGCATTCATAAACTGGAGTCTCAGATAGAAATATTGTGGCAGAGAAGCATTCCAATGAGTCTATTAGCATAAACAAAACAAAAAAAAGGAGCATGCATCAGACACAGACCAAAAGAAAAAAATAACAAAGTCTTCAGAGTAGCTCACAATTTGGTATAGTTACATAAATTTAGGGCAGTCCCAGTTACTCTGTTGGAGCATAAATTAGTATGGAAGCCCAGACTGCAGCATCAAGTTGGTTAGAAATATATTTTAAAAACAAACAAACAAACAAACAACAGTAACGAAACCAAACAAACACCACCACCCCCCCCCCCCCAAAAAAAAA
>VZSE01013033.1:325044-346101 GCA_013398275.1 Promerops cafer
CCCCCCAAAAAAAAAAAAAAAAGACATGCTGGGTCAACAATCATAAAGATCATGTTTTCAGGCTTATCTAAACCCATGTCCAGATATACATTAACACTGATGTTCACAAAAGTGTTTCAGCAGCAACAAGTGTTGGGAAACCAGGTGCTCTCTTTCTGAGGCTGAACGTTCAAAGAGTGGACTTCCCTTCTGCCAATGGAAATAAAACAAATGTTGCTTACTCTACCCAAAATTAAAACATGAACATAAGGGTACAATTATCAGGAATTGAAACAAGGTCAAGCTGAACATTCATGAAAATCATCTGTAACCATCAAGGCAGCGTTCTGAACAAATTTCTTTAAAATCTTTTAAAGGTGTTTCTTAGTGTCAAACAGAAAGAATTTTTTTGCTGAAAAAATGTGTGCAGTATTTCATTTGGAGGTTAGAGAGTTCCTAGAGATCTGCCAAAGAGCACAGACATGTTATTAGAACAAACCCAGCACAACACTTGCAATCTTTAGTGAACATTCCTCCATCTGGACAACACTTAACAGCCCTTGTCTTATCACTGTCATGTCTGGGAGCAGGCCAGATCCTGCCACTAATATTTATGTTCATCTTGGGGATCCCTGAGGAGCCACATTAATCCAGCAACAATGTAAAAGCAGAATTAGTCCCTCCATTTCTGTCCAGACTTAATTTCACTGCTGAACATTCCAAGTTTGGACATTACACTTTACTTCAGTAAAGTGCCACATTTAGGTCAACCCCAAAATATTCACGGATGTTTCTGAAATAAAAGATAATCTGCAACATTAAAATACTAGGATAAAATACAGGGATTTATTCCCCCAAAATCCACGTTCATCTCAAGCTGTTACATAGATCTGCAAAAGAAATAGCTGCTGTGCACTTTACAAAACAAAGCACAAAGAGTAAGCTAAATGCTGCACAAGGATACCATGGAAGTGCACGAGAACCCCAATCAGAGCAAAAATTACTGAAAAGTGCAGCGTGCTAGGATGAACCTGGACTTCTCTTTTTTTGCTAGGGAATTATTAAACCACAGCTCTCAAACCCAAACTTTAAATCTTGAGCCCCACCCCAGACCCACTGCCTGAAACATAGCTCTGTCTTGTCTCTGACACAAATTTGTGACTTGCTGAGGTATCCCCCAGAGAAGGGCAGCTCTTTGGCCAGGTGTCCCCACAGGGAGCATCACACAGCTCCAGAGATGGTGGCCCCTGCTCTGCTCCTCTCCACGAACCACAGCCACGCATCCTGCTGGGAAGCTTTGAAAGGCTGTGCATGACAAGACTTTCTAAGTCCATCTTACAAAAGGTCCTGTTAATTACACTGTTTTCAGCCACTCGAGCTATGCTCCCCTTGCCTAAATACAGCAGACACAGACAGGGCCAGGTTTAAACCCAAAGTCTGCTGGAGAAATGGTTTTGCTGACTCCCACAGACTTTGAATCCCTGACATTAGCTGTGAGGACCAGTTCCAGGTTTGCTATTCCGTGTCAGGTACCACTGAGCATGCTCTCCACAGGGCTCCCTTATCCTTCAGTGTCTACTGTAATAAACACAATTAAAGTCAGATACCAACATCTGACTAAACGAGAGGAAATTCTACTTTTATCAATACAAATGTGACAGATTTCCAGCCACTAACCCATAGAACAGCTGAGATGTCAATCACCTCCAAGTAAATGTGAATTTAAGGCTAAACACAGAATTACAAACGTGCCCAATCCCATCAACAGCATCATACACAGCGATTTCAAAATGTTCTTTTAAATATTCTAAGAAAGCAGATTTCAAAAACTTCTTTAGAAACTGTATTTTTCATTACCCTGAAGTCATACGGGAGTTAGATGCATCTGAGCTAAATGGTTTTGATTGCAGTCAATTGCAAGGGGGATTTTCTGCCTAGAACAGACACATTTAAGAATAAACTATATCATAGCTCTTACTTTAGAATATGCCAACAAAAATACAAAGCCATCATGTAGTCAAAAATACTTCACAGAAACATTAATACTAAAAATCTAGCTGTATATTTAGTCATTGCTTTTACGTATTAACTACAGAGATTATAAAACAGAGCTCACTCTCAAAGAATATAAAAAAAAAAGAACCCGTTTTCATTGTTCCTGATAACTCTGTTAATACTGTTTTACTTGCATTCCATTGCCAGACACTTTAAATAGACTCCACATCAAAAACATCTACTGTACAGAGAGGATATGCAGAAAAGCACAAATATTCCTTGCCATGCTCTCGACAGAATTACGATTACAAATAAATCACAAAATATAAGAAATCCCACCTTTAAGGAAGACTCTTACAAAGACGCTATTTCTTTCCTGTGAACAAAACCTTCTTGGAGAGAAATTTTATCCGCATATAAGAAGAGTCAGAAACCTCTGGGAAGAAATGTAGCAGCATTGGTATTCTGCTCAGAAAATGTCATCACAGATCTGTTTACCTTAACTGTGGACCATGATTCAGCCGGTGACAACCGTCTTGCATACTGATCAATTTATTTGCAGCAAAATTACTAACATTTTCTACTTTAACCATTTAGGTTCTGGAAAGAGCTACTAAGACAGGAATAATATAAAAATCCTAATTAACTAAAAACTTTCCCCTCCACCACTATGCCCTGTGCTTTGGGGCGTGAGGGGGGCCCACCCCTAATCTTGAAGATAAATTAGGGCATATGGTGAGCAGTTACTAGAGAAACGTTCTCTTTTTCAAAATGAAGATCAGAGCTTTATCCTCTGCCTGCATCACAGGTGAATGTTAAGCATACTCAAAGTGGGGGGAGATGATGAGATTGAGCTGCTCAGTTGAAGGGGCACTGTCTGTTCAGCAGAGACTGGGACCAAGCATCTAAGAGAGTGGCCTAACTGGTGTTCCAGAGGCCAAATGCAGTTCCCTCGCTCCCTGCCTTCTCTGCTGTGACTGGAGGAGATGCCACAGTCAGTGACACACGTAAGAGCTATCTGCCATATGCCCCACCAGTAGACTGGAAGAGCAGGTTTTGAAGTCAAAGAGGTGAAGCCCTCCACGGTGCCTGCACACTTGACTGTTGTGTTCACACGAGCCATCCATGTGGGATGTCCTGGGATCTCACTGCAATCCACACCCTTTTGTGTGCCCCACAGTTCAACAACACCACCTGGACGTGCAAAAGAAGATGGGATGCAGACAAAAAATTGGAAGTAAACTGTGACAAAGGAGACTTTTGGTCTACTTTAGGGGAATTCTTACTGCAAGTGCACAGCTTGAGGGACAATGTGAAACCAATCACTGCAGGATGAGCAGCCAACACTCAAAACCAGGATCCTCTGAAGCATCCAAAATTAGACACGCCATACAGAAACCACAGTACCCAAAACCCCACTGTGGAAACGTCAATCTTACGATCTGTAAAACCAAAAGATTATTTCGTACATCACTATGTGATTTTGAATGTTTTGACACTACTTCTTATTTTAATTTCCAATTTTCATGTTAATCACCTTATTAATTCCAGTCATGTTGGTAATTCCATTCATCCATACCTACCCTGTGGTCAAGGCACAAAAACTTCCAGAGACATCGTGGAGTCAGGAAAGGATGTGGACCACATTCATATGCACTGCCTAAATGGCCTACTCAATCCATGTAATTGAATAAACTCAGAATGCTCTTTAGCACAATCCAAAGAAGACAGGAGTCACACCTCTGCACCTGCTGCAGAGAATGTTATAGTTTAAAAATGAAACTTGAAGCACAGACAGAAGATGCACTTGGCTACTTAAAGTTAGGCTGGGAAGAAGGGAAAGGGTAGCTGCTGCTTCATTCCTCCTATCCTCCTGACAAATGGCATGGCACCTTATGCCTCTGCATTTTTTCCTATTTCTCCACTTCTTATTCATAATTCTGTGTTATCTCTTCTTGACCTATTCAGCTCCTGACTGATATGAGCCATTTCTTTTACTCTCTTTAATAAGCCAATGCATCCAACTGCTGACAAGTCCTGCCAAACTAGGACCACTTCCCCCAAAAGAGGTTGCTGAAATTCAAAACAGGGAGCAAAGGTCAAAAAAGAAGCCTTCATGGCTCTTGTTCTGAAAACACGACTCTAGTCTTGGAAAACAATACACCCCTCTCAGAATTAAAATAAGGCTTGTATCTGCACTGCAGAATGAACGTGAAAACTGACCTGAACCTAAGTTCCTGACCTGCCTCTAAAATTTGGTAATCTTTCCCCCTGCAGAAGTGGGGGCTTTAACTCAAGCAGAAGAGCACCCAGGTCTCCACCATGATTATGATGGACTGACGCATCAGAGGAAAAGTACTTCTCACATCCAGAGTCTGGAAGTGCATGAAGGAGTGAGCCAGAAGCAAATCCAAGGACCTGGGGCAGAATCACACTGATAACACAACCTGAGCCTCCAACACTTGGCAAATGTCTCAGATATAAATAGTTACAAGTGGGAAAGTGCACATGCAAATCAGGCAGGGAAGTAGGGCAGCTACTGTAAAAGACCAGTTTACAGAGAGGATGAAAATCTGACTTTGAAAGGCTGTTTCAGGACTGATGTAAACATTATTAAAAGAAGAGAGGCAGCTACTTAGCTTACATGAAGGGTCACAGTAAAACAGCAGACAACAGCAGCAGGACCATTTAAGGTGTCTGAATGTGACCCTACCTGGTCTTCAGCCACTACAGACAGGATAATGCAATCATACAACATAATTCCACACTTAATTGTCTCTGCATTAATTTGCCCCAGTTTTATTGACATTATTTTGGCTGATCTTACTGCCATGTGGCAAAACTACCAAGCAAATCACCAAAAAACAAGGCTCCCCAAACTGTGCATCATTTCTATTTGAAATGAATGGTGATTCTCCCTCCTTCTCTGACATTTTGTATTTGCCAAAAGTAACTGCATAATTATAAGTTATGTGCAAGAAACAGAAGGTAACATTCAATGTTATTTTCCATACTTTTTACTGAGCATCAGACCTAGCAAATAGCATATATGGTTGCTCTGTTATGTACAACTGCCCACAGCTGACCCATTAATGACCTCACAAAAACTGTGCAAGCACACACCCAGCCTGGGCAAACAAACATGAGCAAAAAAAAAATAAACTCTAAGGACTTTCTTTCAAGTTTCTCAGAGACAGATCATGCTCAGTCCATTAATTCTTCATTTAACAAATCTGTTTCATTTAGCTTGTTTTGGTTGGCATTCAGTTAGAAATTCATGTACAGGACAGTTTTTTCCCTTTTTAAAACAGAACATTTGCTGTATTTCATCCAGTAAAACATCAGGAGGTAAAGTGGAAGCTGCAAGACCAGCTAAAGCTACACTAAAGCCAGGCACAATAATCCTGAATTAGGCAAAACACCTACATACAGCCCTGTCTACAGGATTATCACTAATTGTTAAAAGGGCCTGGTAAAATTTGTTGCTGAGTAAATAAGCAAAGAGAACAAATTGAGAGTTACCCAGTTGGCAAGTGCAAGTTAAAAATAAAATAACCTATACGGCCATACTATCAGCTTTACTGTGATTTCAGTTATGGATGTATTTTGTCATATCTGGCTCTACATTCTTAAGATTTATTGAGATTGGAGTTTTTCCTACACAGGAAGAAAAGTCCTCTCATCCAACTACTCCTCATCTCCTGCCTTGCATAGCCTCTCATTTTTGCTGGCTGCTCTCATGACTACATATACATACATACATATATATATATACACACACATATATATATACACACACACAGATAAAGATACAGATATATGTACACATACACACACACACATATATATATAAATAAAAACCGGAAGAGTTAAGCCTGGATTCCTTCTCCTACTGCATTGCTTGTCCCCTCTTGGGAGTCACCCCAAGCCAGTCCACTCCTCAAAGGCAATGTCAAAGTGTTTCAGCCACTGTCACACTATCCCACAACTTCCCCCTTCTCATCTGCCTTACCTTCCCACACCCTTAGTATTTTTGCCAAGCTTTCCAGACTAACCACAGCTATCTCTGGATGCCCCAAACTCCCTACAATGGGCATCTGTGGATGCCAAATAAACTGTACAGTTTTTATGTAGAGCCTACCCAAAACTGTGGAAAAGAAATTCACTGAGCTCTACAAATCAAACATCACACCTGGCTCCAGAAGCCTGAGAGTCACACGTGGCTGGAGGGTGGGACGGTAGCCAGGGGAAGCACCACATTCACTCAGATTTTATACTCCTTCAAGCACCTGCTTTTGGTCAGTGCTAGAAAAGATATGCTGGGCTTGAAAAATTGTACTTTCAGGACAAGACAGCATGTTTTTACATCAGGAGCAGCAAACGTAGCATTTCTTAAGTGTGTTTCTTCTACAAAGGTAAGAAAGATAGGAAATTAGCCAATGACTGCTACTACATTATGCCATTAACAATGAAATCAAGCATTTTCCATTGTATGCCCTTGCTCTCGATTACTGATTATTAGTTTTATACCAACACTGCTATTTGTTCTTTCCTAAACTGATCTTGTTTCCTTTCCTTCTTCGATAATCATAAAAAAAAATTGCAAGCAAATTTCCTTTTATAAATTCCTATGTAACTGTTTTATGATAAAGAAATAATAACAGCAGTAGCTGCTCAATAGTTCACCATCATTTGAGGCTTCATTTTTGTTCATTCATCTTCAAACTATTTCTTTTAAAATAATATTTCCGCAATCTTCTATCAAGTAGTCTGGCTTCTTACTCTCTATCAATTATTTTCCAGCAATAGAAGGTGGCTTAGATTTCAAGCGCTTTCAGTGCTTCATCACAAATCTATTTTGTTCATGTACAAGTTCAACTGCCAATTTGTGGAAATTATTTTGAAGCTGCTATTAAATACTCGCAATCGTATACATAAGAAAAAAACTCACTGAGATCAATACCGTGGCTCTCCAGAGTTTACATCATAACAAGATGACAGCACTTTAAACTCCTATCAGCTACATAAAACATAGTCAATAGCTGTAAAAATGCAAAGAAATAAAGCTACTTGGTAATAAATCTGTCCAGAACATTCACCAAAATGGATTTTAACTAAATGCAGATCAGGGGCAGCCTAGCTTTCCCAGAAATCCAATGTTTTCTCTAAACTATTTCATTTTTTCCTCTAATCAGAAATGCACAGAATTCACACGAAAGTCATTGCCAATATCACTTGTCCACATATTCTGTTAATTACAGAAGAAATCAGCGCTCAGATTTCACAAGCATGAGAGGCAGTATTTATGAGTATAACTTTTGATTCACATTCAAAGAACTTTGACAACATATTTCTTAAATAACGAGCAGAAACATTCAAATGAATTAATAAATTCTTGGTCTCCTCTTATAATTGTTTAATACAAATATTCTTGTAACACATTTTCACTGAGAAAGCATTGTTCTAAGTTCATAGGTGCAAGTAGTTATATAATCTATCCTAAATGTAGAAATTTGAAAATGCATGGCGCCAGGCCAAAGCAGAAGTGTTATCCTGCCCCTGACGTGGCTGCAACGGAGCAATCACCAGCAGGAATCTCTGCAGCCCCTTCACTGGGCCACGCCACCGAGCGGCTGGCGAGGAAGACCACGAAGGCTTCGTACATCCTCTTGCTGAGGAAGTGGTGACTGTCAAACTCCAGCCCACCAAACCCAGCACCACTGCTCTGGTGGTGGCCCACGAGCTGCTCTGCAAGCCACTGACCACGCTGGGGTCACAGACTGAGGTCTTTGTGGTGCTCCCACCACACCAGGCTGAGACATTCACTCCCCATCAGCTGCAGAAAGCTCGGGAGCAACACAGTCCAACGACAAAGATGAAGAATGTGGACCACTCTGATTCAAATTATTCATTGGAAATTACTGACTCGTGTCCTTCAAATGCCTTTATTATTTGTTACAAAGATTTTTAAGTGTGCCTCAGAAGGGTATGTTAATTTTAAATTTCATTCAGAACAGCAATTTGCGTTACCAAATACTTAATTATCAGTAAATTTACAGTGTCCTTGGGCACTGTTGGGTAATCAGAATGCTATTGTTTTCATTAAACAGCATTCTATTGATAGCACTAATGACTTCAGTTCTGCTTGATCAACAAGCAAATGATGCTTATTTGATGTTATGATAATTAATTGGCCTTTCAGGTGTTTTCCCACCCCAATTCATTACTACAAATCAGAATTTTTATGTGAAACACCTTAAAAAGAGTATCAGTATTGTCAGTATATCAAAATATCAGAATATCAGTATATCAGTATGTCAAAAACACATTCTAAAAATAGGGTGTGGTTTAGTACTTCTTCCTTTTCTCACGATTTCTAATACAAAATTCTCTGCCTAAAAACTGCAGAGGAAAACCCCCACATTTAACTCCCTTTTAAAAACCCAGCCTGATACTGAGCATTGTAAATACTCAGTTCATTTTATGTGTGTCTGAAATTCCTTTAAGTCAAAGGAGATTTTCTGATTAAAATTTCTTTTATTTTTTTTCTCTAAAGACTGAAGAAAACAGCCAACCTCACTTTCCCACAGTAGCAAGAAGGATCAAAAAATATGACTCAAAGAGGGTGTACGAGTGAACAGGCTGCTCGTGTACTCCAGCCATTACTTCTCACACTCCTTGCCCAGTTTACAAAACACTGTAGTCCAGCCTTCAGACCATGGAAGAGGGCTATGGATAAGAAAATTCCATATTCAAATTGAACTGAATCTTGAAAAACCACCTGAAAAGAGTGCACCAGTGTTCCCACAATGCTTATCTGGCACCTGGCACCAATCTGGATGTGTTCAGTTTAATCTCCCAACAAGGACAACCTTCAGAACATCTTCTGATGTCTTAACTGATCTGATACACCAACCCACACTAGCAGTTACCCTCCTCTTTGCAGATGAGTTTCCCAAAACCTGAATTTTTCTGCAAGCAAAAAAACCACAACATTTCAAATAAAGGTCTTAATGATTTTTCTACTTTTCACTGCCCCTTCACTTCACTAGATGTTTTTTAGAACATTCTTCCTTTTAGGTAATTTCACATATTACACCTTTCATGTCTGCAAATAAAAACAACATCAACAAAAAAAAAAATAGAAGTTCTCAAGCTTTTGGGTGCTGAAAACTGCATGTGCTGTTGTTACTTTCTAGAATTTTTCGTTCCCATAAATGTTCCAAATGGCACACCCCAATGTTATGGCATAAGGGAAACCTTCATAGGCATGTAGAAAATACAAAATACTACAAAGCTCTGCTGCAGAATACTCCTTAGAGTTACTTTAGGTTTCCTACACTCCCAAGAATTCGTCATGAATTTTGGAACACTTTTTTTCTGCTTAACTTCTTCCCAGAGGTACTTCCTGAACATATTTCATAAAACGGAATGTCATGCTTTCTTTTTAAAATTACCAGTTTTAATGTAAGAGAAAATGCTGTTTCCAGGTAGGCTGTGCTAGGCTTTCTGAAGTGATCTGCAGCAATAGCCATGCTCTTACTTGCTTTTTCAGAATTACAGAGTACAAGATTTGCTGGATGTTCTACCAGTGAACCACTAAACAAAAAAAAAAAGCATATAACAACAAAGCATTATTTTTCCATGTCCCCATATTCACATTAAACATGATTTGACATCCATTACAAGCCACTTGTTCCCAAAAGCATACAGACAGTTCTGTGCATATATCAAATGCAGAAGTGAAGAATGATACTGAAAAAAACCCTCACTGTAAACAAACTGGATGTTTGTCCAAAAACAAGCTGATTGTTTGTCTGTAAATATTGACCAAAGTAAGGTTTTAGCTTTGCTATTTGCTGACTGAAGAGCAGCACAGGCAAGTACACAGGACACACAAGATTAGTCTGAATTCCAAACCTGGCAATCAGGTTCCAGCTACTACAGGGACTCTACACAACAGAGCAAACAAGCAGTGGCAGCCACATGCATTTACCAAGAAATCACTACAAATACTTTATCCTTACATTTCAACATTAGAAAGCATCATGATTTCATTTTTGAAAATGTATTTACTTCCAGGGACAGCTCACTGATTTGATTTAAAGGGCAGTTTGAGTTAACCCACTAACCAAATACCCCACTATAATACATTTTCCTACTTTTTAAATTTAACTTGCAAATGCAGAACGAACACTTGAAAACTGTCTCATAATTTTCACTTAGTGCAACTGTGTTTTTCATATAGTTTGATCATCCCTTTGGTGTATGAAGCAATGTACATTTTGCTCTCAATCTTAATACAAACTGTAACTGGATGAGAATAAACTAATGCATTTTCAAAGGCAAATTTAAGTGTCAAAAGCAACCATAAGACAACAAGATATAAGTTGTAAAGCCTGTATTAATACTTTAAAGCCAGGTGGATTATTGCCAGTTCAGCACTGAAATAACTATCTATCATGTCTATATTCTACCAAGACATTTAAAAAGCACATTATCCAAATATCCTACCTACTCTGTAAAGAAAATACAAATTAATGGTTATTCATGTGCCTGGAATAAATAATAACTGCTGTTTCCAGAGAGAAAGAAGCTGTATATTTTCCTTTTCTCTCTCTGTTTCTTCCTAAAGGGAGGAAATTTTTTTGCTAATCCAACATAAACATGGTTGAAATAAAAGTCTATTAATAAAACATTAACAATTAGTATATCACAATGAAACACATTCTCTGCTTGTCCCAGCATAAGCATCTAACAAATATGTCATTTTTGCAACTGATACATATGAAAAAAGCATCTCAAATTACACAGTCTTATAAACAGGACTTGCAAACTGGTGGTAAGATAAATGAAAACAAAAGTCAGATGACTTAATTGTGGCATGTGAATGTTATTTGTCAGTGATTCAGTAGAAAGCCTGGAGTAAACTTGAACCCTGTCCAGGGCCTGTACCACGAGCCTGCCTTCTTGCCCGGGTCGATTCTCAGACGTGAGGCAGTCAGCCAGGGACACATGAGAAATGTGCAGCCAGCGTGCAACAGCCAGGAATTTTCCTGCACAGCGACTGTTTACTGGTCTCTGAAATTCTTATTCACAATTACCACATTCATTTTAAATTTAGCAATGACGAAATTTCGTCCTCAGGACCATCTTGAAAAACCAAGAGAGGGGCGTAGGTGGAGACACAACGAGCCCCGGAGCGGAACGTGGATACGCCATCATTAACCTCCACACGGAACACTCAGAGATGGAGCCAAGGCTGCTCAAACCCTGAACCATTCACCACATGCATGCCCTTCCTAGAGCAAAGTGAGGATTGGCATGCTGCCTGTGTCTCACTCAGCTCTGCCAAGGGCAGAAAGGCTTTTGCACATCAGTAGATGAGGCAGAACCAATTCCTTAATGTCATATCAACCTTTCCATCAAAGTCGTCAGATACTACTTTAGAGAAGGAATAAAGAGGCATGTGCCAGCTATGAGACTAATGAATAGCTTTCCTCCAGGAAAACATAATTCAGCATGAGCTCCACGTTACTGTTCTTTCCACCCACTCACACATCTCCAGCTGATAGTACTCAACCAAAATGCCGTCAAGTAAAACCACACACCTTTTAATTCAGCTGCTGTACACCAGCACTAAGATTTCACTTCACAGCACCATCCTAGAGCTGCCTAACCTCAAACATTATTTACATATTTATATGCCTCCTTTTTTTTAAAAAAAAATGCATGGAACCTGGAGAGAGAAACACAGGTGACAAAAGGGAACACTTTGGAGAGCAAAGATATTGAGACTGGCAGCCTCCCCTAAAACACTGAAGACCATTATAAGCCCCAGTCCCATTTACAGTTCAGAACCAAAGAGTTCTGAAGCAGGAGGAGGACACCACTAAAACAAAATACAATTAAATCTGGAGTCAGGAATCAGTTTGGAAATGTATAATGTTAGCTTGTCTGAAGAGTGAAAGAGTATCAAGATATATTTAAGCAAAAGACTAATACATCTCAGAAAAGCACATGTTCATTGAGTGTATCAGAAACAGATCAGAGAGTACAGAAAGTCCCGGAACACTTGGGTTTTATTTAGAAGAAAAACAACCCAACATCTGTGATAATTCAAGAACCAAGCCTCAAGTATGAATAAACTACAAGGAGCCCAAAGACTCATATACACCCAAGTACTTCACAGTGATCATCAACAACAAAGAAGGAAGAAAAATCCCTATTGCTGTCTTAATCTGTAAGTATCCATAATGGAAATTTTATACTTAAAGTGTCTGTAATGGGCTATTTTTGGTAGAGATTCCATATAGTCTGATCTACAATGTTTTGTTGTTAGTGAGAATCCAGTTCTTTCCCTTGGACCAAGCCTAACTCACAGATGGCAGAGAATCCACCGAGACATTACACATTTTTAAGAACTTGTTTCAGAAAACTGGGAAGTTTGGATTCTGTAGGCCTCAACACTTGGCATTTGGGGAAGATTGTTATGTTCAATTAAGACATTCTTAATTCCAGCAGTCCACTGTCCCCTTTGCTGGAAATGCAGCTAGAAAGTATTTTTATTTTCCAGTCCTCATAAGAGAGTTTGAAAATGCTCCTATACTTTTCTTAGTGATGGTTCATTTACTTTAATTTCAACAATGAAAATGCATATTTCAAACCTTCGCTGGTAAGCAAAAATACACTGCAACTGCTGTTCCTAGAAACCTTACTGCACACCAAATAAATTTACTTTTTCTTTTTTCCCTTAAACCAGAAATATTGCCTATTTTAGATGAAAACATAAAAAACTTAGCAGAAGAACTCTTATCTCTGAAACACTGAAATCCTGAGATAGCTCCAATAATTTGCCATTATATTCCTACACTGAAAATCTCATTACAATAAAAGGAAGTTTTAACTATACAGCCTTGTTTTCTACTGGTCAAACCACTACTTATTCCAGAAAGTGCAAAACATTTTCAGAGTGAGACATCTATAAGCAGAGAACCAGGGTATCTCTTAAAGATACTTAAAAAAAAAAATAAATTAAATCCAAGGAAGACACTGGTGTCCCATAGACTATGACATGAATATGACCCACAGGAGCATTCAACAGACTGACCACTCTTTTCCCAAACTCTCTCACAGGGCAACCTCCATGGACTGATGCTAAATGAGACACCTCTCAGCGACTGGGAACACTAGAATTTATCATATCAAACTAAGCTTTTCTAGCTATCACTACTTTAAGTGTTTAAAGCTGGGCTCAAAATTGAGCTAGGAACTTTGCTAGCAACTCACTGGACACAACACAATGGAAATCCAGCTCAGCCATGGCCCCGCAGTACTAACAGAAATACAATTTTTTATCCATGAAAGGATGAAACACGATGCAGAGGGCAGTGACACACAGTAGCTAGTGCCTTTTAATAGCTAATTTTATGGCTATAATCCACTTCCCACAGCCACTGTTACAACCAGCACCTCATTTCAGGGGCTGACTTCACACATGTGAGGGTCACTGTGTGTTGGGCTGATTAACCACTTTCCATGTGGCAGAAGCTCAGCAAATTAAAATACCAGCCTCATACTCATATGCTGGTCACAGCAAACTTGCCACACAACTTTAGCAGCCTGGCCCTCTTCAGGACACTGGATGACTTGCAGACATACCAGACACAGCCTGTTTTTACTTTGCAATAGTATGTGGAGATTGGGGATGCACTCTGCAAAGCACAGTCCAGAAAACAGGAGACAATCTCTGTTCTAAAAATAATTTAAGAGTAAATTGAGACTATTGCTGTGATCTATTCTTAAGTTACTTTAACTCTTCTTGCATTCAAAATAATTAGTTCTATCCCAAGTTCTAAAAGCATTTCCAGATCAGTTTGAATTTTCCATCCAGGTAGTACAAGCAATACAGTTTTAAAATATATGCATTTCAAGGGCATTTAACAGCACCCAGATGTCCACCTACCTTCACTAACAGAAACAGCCAGCAGTACCAAGTTCCTAAAATTACCTACTTGTATGGAACTGTCTTCTGGGTTAGTACTGGGAAAGTATTAGAGATCATTTTTCAAAATCAGACCTGCAGGTTCCTCAGAAACAGGTTTTGCTTTTACCTCTGAGGAATACAAATATGCAGTGTTTTTGTTCTTTGCAGCTCAGTGATTTACTGGCATGCCTCTTCCCATAAAATATTTGCATATATCTGAGAGTCAAACTGTTCTGATACATTCTGTGTTTGCCAGGAAGTGAACGCTTCAGTTCAGTGTAACTGAACATTTAAAGAACGACAGGCACCAGGACAAATGGCAGCGTAATTAACATACCAATGAAGAGCCAGTTGTTAATTACTATCCATTTTAGGCATTTTGTATGAGCAACTTACCTGAAAAGCCTTTCCATCTGCATGCTGGCAAAGCCAGTAATTAAACAATTCAACACCCCTTTTGCTTGATTAGAGAAAAAATTACAATTATTTTATATTATTCTACTTGTCACATGCAGTTGACATTTAGATGAGAAAAACCTGCAGCAGCCCAGATCTAAGCATTTGAAATGAATACTATGAGCTGTTCTTGAACAAAACAACACCACCCATCCAGGGCAGATGCAGGCTAATAGAGGCTCCTAATTTGACCCAGCTGATTACACCTCACAGTACCTGCTGGGCTGCAGGGAAGCAGCACAGTTGCTACTTGTAACAGAAAAAGTACCACTTTTCTCCAAGGAGGACTTCAGATGCTCCCCACAGAACGGAATCTGAATTTATAAGCTGTTGAAAGACTTGGGAGTAGCACCAGCACAGTGCCAGGATTCATTTACATTTCAACAACGCTGAGAAGTCAATGCAAAGCTCAGCACAGAGAAAATACAGTAGTTACAGGACCTGTGAGAAAGGTAGAGACACCTAAGTGTGAAAAGCAGATTGAAACCAGGGGACAGAAATACCAAAGATAAGCAAAATGTAAACAAACGCTCACAAAAAAGAGAGAGGAAGCAGAAAGTTTAGGAACATTCATCAATATGTAGAGTATCCAAAAGAAAGGATTTCTCTTTCTCCCTGTGCAGATGGCTCTGCTCAAGGAAGACCAGCGTGCTCTGGGTACAAAAAAAAGGAAATTACATCTATCTTGAAAACAGCTTCTAATTCATTGCACATCACATGACTACGGCCACTAATCCATGCCAACAATAAAACTGAGATCCATTTGAAATTTTGACTATCCAAAATAAACTCTGAATCAGCCCTTGCTAAAAAATTGTCATTCTCCATTTCATCCTGCATTTTCAAACCATGTAATTTCTTCACGTTAAAGGCCAGATCTTGCCAAAATCCTGTAACATTTTGTGACAAAGTAGTTCTTCCCAGAACAGACAGAAAGTGCACGGTCCATGGGGGTTTATTCCATCTATTAATTTTCATGTGGATTTTTATTTAAGACAATGGAAGATGATGAAAGATTATTTTTCTGAAGTTTTTTCTTTGCATCTATCTTACTCAGGTTATAATCAGAAGGCAAATAAAATGTACAAATGCAGCCTCATAAAATTTTCCTTTTCCTCACTTGACAGAATGATTGATACAGATGGGGTGACAGGAAATGCTTTAGAGCTGAACAAAGAAAACACTGCTAGCAAGGACTAAACTGTACCAATGGTTTCTAGAGCAAGCACCCGCCCACGATCTCTGGAATGTCACATTTTTGCCTGTGTCGCCCAGCAAATGTAATATTTTGCATGAAATATGCTGCAGAATGGTGAAGGAGCACCTCTGACTTTGCTGACTTCTTTCCCACATAACTTTTATTGAGCACACCCCAACAGTCAGAGAAGCAGCTGGGGTTGGTATCTGCACACTGGTGCACCCAGGGGAGCATCTCTGCTCTCCCCAGAGCTGGCGAGACAGAACAGCTCATCCTGAGCTGATTCATCCATCTCAAACACTGCTGGCCAGCCAGAGACACTTTGCTATAGACAGACTGGAAAATCTGCCAGAGATCTTCAACACGAGCCGCGATCTAAATTCCCATCTCTTAAACTCAAGACCCCTCTTTCTCTTTTCTACTGCAAATTTTAATAACATTGTAATTTCTGCAGGTAGCACTGAATTAACACATTTTCCATTCCTGCTTGTCAGTTATGAAGCAGTAAGCCCCCCAAAATTACTCTGAACGACACACATATCTGATCTTCACAACCATTTAAGCATAATCTCTGAATACATCTTCATAATGACAGCCCCATTTCTGTCCTCTTAATAACAATAATCACTACATCAACAGGGTTATTTTGCCTTGACTATTTTGAAAAGGCTATTTTTTTCTTTTCTACCTAATCTCTATTGCAATTTTCCTTGCTGCTAAGAAATATCAGCAACACCATATGGTATTACAGAAATCAGCAATATCTCTTTTGTTTTGCATTTTTATTAGAGAATTGGGGAAACATTATTCTACTGAAAAAATATTTGGAACCAACCACAAGCTACATATGCAAATTTTAAATAACTATTTTGTGATAGTAGAGATAAAACCTTTTGTATGCCCTACACCTATATATTAGAAATATAAAAACAATGGCATTTCTTCAATGCCAGTTGCTGTTAAGTACACAGTCCTGAAGGACAAAACATTATCACAGAACAATTCAAGAGGCATTGGCATCTCATACCACAGTTTGACTGAATTAAGGACCAATTCTGCAGTATGAGAGCTATGAAAACACAAGAAGAAAAAGATCTGCAATGTAAACCTCCCATTAGCTAATGAGTGTTCTAATTTTGAAACCCTTTTTTTTAACTTTATCTTAGAATGATGACTGCTTTTTTGCATACCAGAAACATCAGAGCTCATTATAACCTCCATCACTACAACACTCCATTTACTCCCCAGGATGCTGTTAAATTGATTTTTTAGTTTACTGGGTAGTCTGTATTGTAATGAAGGGCAGAGTGGCAGCAATAAAACACAACTTTGGGCTTTGAGTTGAACGATTTGAAATCTAAAACACTGAAGTAGATTCTTTTTTTAATCATCTATTTCAAAGCTGTTTGAAATATAAAGAAAAGAATGGCCAGATTGTCAGAAAGCCAGTTCCTTTTGGGAATACAAACTGGGCAGCATCAAAAGAATTCTTCCACATCACTTAATATCTTAGTAACTTCAGCCCAAATGTAGTACTGGGTAACCAATTATTTGGTTCTCAGAATATCTAGTTCAAATAGAAGAATGATTTATCTCCACTTAACTCCCAAATCAAACAAACACATAAAAACCAAAACCACCTCCCAGAACCCAATGCACTTCTCTAAACCAAGAGCCCAGATGCAGGGCTTACAAGTCTTCATGAATATGACAGAAAATGTGCTGTTAACACATTACAAACTGAAAGTAAATAGAGCTTATTTAACAATCTTTCTTTAAGTTAAAACACCATTTTTTTATATTTTGGATTAGCCATAGGCAGAAAGTACCCCTCATAAGCTGCTGGAGTTGCAGCAGTAATGTCCTAAGCCCCAGCAACTCCTTTCTCTCATGTCAAAACATCTCTCTCTACACATTTCTAGTAGGTGCCCTTTGGAGGACAAGTTCTCCACACCTTTGTATTTGGGGCCCTCTGCTTAAAAAGAAATCACTAAAAGGAGCTTTAGGGATCACATGAACAACTCAGTTACTTTTTTTTTCAATTAAATATAAAAATACAACCCTAAGGATTCATAAAACCGTAAAACATAGCCAAAAATGCATCCTGTGGGGTCTTCCCTCTAAAGGAACTCTAGATAAACTGCAAAATCTCATTATTTCTCTTGACTTGACTTTTGAGTTCATGGCATTTTGGCAATACATCCGTGTGTATTACCTTCCATTCAGGGGTACCTCACTGGGAAGAACTGCAAGGATGCCTTTCAGTTCAGTTCAGCAGAAAGTTGCTGCTCACCCATCAGACTGAGCCGGACTGGAACTCATCACCCCAAACCAGCTGATGTCTCAGGAAGAAAAATTCCTAAGCTCATGAAGAGTTTTATATTTTCATCCCACGCTGGCTAATACAAGAATCACCACTTCATGTATCACACTCAAGTTAAGTAAAATCTAAACCCGAAGTAGCAACAGTTACGGACAAAGTTTGCATTCCAAAAATAATACATTTAAAACAGACATGGTACTAAGTTACTTCACTGCGAGCAGTAACGTACGAAAATGCTTGTTACACCTCCACAGTTTTTTTGTTCTTAAATCCCATTTAATATGCCAATCTTATTTCAGGAGGAAATAAATTAACTGTGATGCTTTGTGCCAATGCAGATGAGCTTCCCACACACCTGTATTGTTTCGCACTTCAGTTCGTCATCCAGAGTACGAGAAAGCAACCAAGTACTCCCAGCCAGACCCGTTCCAAGGCTGAGCATGCAGCAAGAGGAAGCAGCTTCTCCCACACAGCCCCTCAGCTGTGTCAGGGTGATGTCCAGCTGCAGCTGTGCACAAACACCTTCACCAAAAAGCACTATCAGTGTACATCTAACACTGCCCAGGAAGCCCACAGAGGCGGCCTTACTCCCACCACAAATTTGGTCCCTGACGCTGCAGTTCCCGTGAGCCTCAGACGGGAAAGGATGCAAACTGCTCCCACTCCTATGAACTTCCCTAACTGAAACTCTCCATTAAAAAAAGATCAGTGGGAACAAGGATAAATCTGCATCTAACACAAGAGAGAAGATGCTGCCACAGAGCAGTGCATGGGTCTGTAGCAGGAGGAGATCCCACACTGAAAGACCTTCGAATGGTTAGAGAACACCCAGCTTTTCTCTCTCTGCTAATCCCCATTCCACTATCTAGAATATGACTAAAACCACATGTATTTGTATTGTGGTAGCTGCAAGTTAATGTCCTGCCTAAATTACCAACTGTTATTAGAACCCCAGACAATTGCTTAATAAAAATTTAATTATATTGTAATTTCTAATCATCATTAAAGATGCTTAACAAGTTAATCCCCCATTGTGCTCCCCTAACATTGCAGATCAGAAAGTCAACTGGCACAAGGTGGTACAGCTTCACCAATACTAATAGGGCTACTTTCATGTTACTCCAGCTGAGGATCTGTCCCCAAGAGAAAACAACAGGATTAAAACCATTTTGCTACAGATTTTGACTGTTTCTCCGCATTGCTTTGCAGTTACTTATTAAAAAAAAAAAGAACAGCAAGAAATTATAATTTTAAAAAGCCACAGTACAAGTCCAGGTATTGTACACAGCTCTATCTTCTGCTGTCCATGGAAGAGCAAAGGCAGCACTATGCGACAGATCGAGGGTCTCCTCTCCTCACAGCTCCCCACTTCGACTTCGCCCCGGTGTCTGACAACAACGCTCACACACAGAAAATGTGGGAGGATCATTAACAGGCAGTGAGTTTGGCTTTCAGCTCAGATCCACTCCAGCCACCCAGACAGGAGTGGAATGATGCTCTGTAACCTCAGCCTTGCACAAGGTGATCTCGGTTCACTTCAGGACACCAACACGTTTCCTCATCCTTCCCATGGACCGGCAATCTGTGCTTCAGAGAGTTTGAGGACCACACTGCAAGTCAACTTTCACCGTGTCACGTGCACAGAGATGCACACAGGCAACACACTTGGCCCTTCTTTCCTCTTTTTTTTATGTTTCCTCAATAATCCCATTACAATCCCTCAATTCACAAAGTGGTCACAGGAGAACAAGGGTGAAGCCCTACTCAGAGTTAGGAGCAGTCCATGCATGCCATACCTCCTGCAACCACATCTTTTTGTGGGTTCAGCCACAGGCAGGTGGGGACAGAAAGGGGAAAAGGCTGGTGTGAAAGGGGCACTGGGCTCTGCTATAACTCAGCAGTTTCAGCACTGACCTCTAAGCGGACAGGGCTGTTCCTTCAGTGTGTAGCTTGGAGAGCAGACGGGAGAATGGCAAACCAAACCCAAGTCAAAAAATGATGTTTATATCCTCCTCTGTCTGCAAAACTGACTGTAGTGTGAGTGCACTCAGTGAAACTCTCCGTTATGGTGCACAACATGCACCTGGAAGCTAAATGGTATTAATTCCATAACCTTCCTTTAAATATTAATTTTCATTTAATATGTAGAATTCTGATATTAAAACCTACTCTGACTGACAAATATCAGTTTCTGCTTACTGTATTGGCACTTACTGAACCAAATTCATTGTTTATATCATAATATTTACTTTCAGCATGACAACTACACTACCAACTACAGCAGGATTTAATCTAATGAACAAGCTTTAAACATTAGTTGGCATTTACTCAAGCAAGCCTTTAATTGTCAGAACTCAACCTGACTCTACAATAAATGACACAAAGCAAGCACATATTAGAACAAGTAAAACTGGAATTGACATTAATAGCAATATTCTTCGTTAGTACTGAGCCCAGTGCAAGATCTGTCATCCCACTTATTTTTAGTGTCAGATACTTGTTGATTTACACCAGGTTGACCCAAGAACATCTCCAGAACACTACTCTGTCCTTTCATCCCAACTCACTTTATTCCATTATGCACTGAACAAAAATAGATGTCACATCTCACAGACACATAACAAAACGTCGGGGAATGCCTTCCCTCACGAAGAAATTAAATGGGAAAATGTTTGTAAGTTTCTTTTGTCAATAGCTCTAGCACTAGCAGCAAGTATTTACTTCATCCTCTGGAAAGAAAACAAACACAGGACACATGCCGAGGTGCCCTTGGTCAGTTTCAACACCCTGCTTTGGCTTCACGAGCCGACAATAAAGCTGACAAACGTAGAGGCAGGGAAAGCCAATGTTCCTACTCATCCCCAGGGCAGGCACGGCTCTGCTCGGTGCCGCGCTGCCCGTCCCCGCTGCTCTGCTGCCCTGTGCCCGCGAATGCTTATGCACAACTGTTCATTTCTGCAGGGCTGCACCGAGCGCCGGCAGCCGGGGCGAGAGGGGCGGCGTGTCCCCAGGAACCCCCACGGGCTCCCGGCTCCGCTGGCCCGGCTCTGCCCGGCCCGGGGCCCAGGGGGTGCGGCGGGAGGAGCGGCGGGACCGCCCCGGGGCTGCGGGGACCGCGCC
>VZSE01013033.1:346294-384416 GCA_013398275.1 Promerops cafer
GGCCCCGGACCGGCCGCCCCCCTCGGGGCTCGAACCCGCGGCCCCAGGGCGCGAACTTCCCTGAGCCGGGGCAGCCGGCGGAGCCCGCGGGCGGGCGCGGCCCGACGCCCCCAAACCGGCGGGGGAGTGGGCTGCTGTCCGCGACCTCCGGCGCCGAGCGGGAAGGTTGGGGTGCTGCCAATCACCCCCTAAAGTGAGGGGGAGGCTTGGGGTGCTGTCCATGCCCTCCTAAAGTTAAGGAGAAGATTGAGGTGCCGGTCACCACCATCCAAGACTGAGCGGATGCCGAAGGGGAGCTGTAGAACGATGCTCCCACCATCCGTGTTGTCCCCAGATAATGACCTCCCTTTTCCCCTGAGGTGACAAGGGCCGGTGGAAGGTGGAAGGGGGACAGAGCCTCATGAGTTCACACTCATCAAGTGTACAAAAGTATCCAGGAATTAAGACATTCTGTGCCCTTCCAGGTGGAGAATATGGACCGAAAACCTTGGTTTGGCTCACACTGCACTTGCTTTCACGCTAAGTAGTGGAACTGAGCAACTGACCCTTCGTAACTCAGCTCACATTTCAAGCCTTTGCATTACAAACACAAGGACAAAAAATACACTTTCAGTGAAACTGGAGATTCTTCTCATAATCTCATAACTCGGGTCTTCAAGGGGAAAAAACCCCACTATTGCAGAATTAAACTGCAAGATTTCTGAAAAGCCACTGGTGTAATAACTGCAGCAGTCGTGTGTAATGTGTGTGAAATACTGGGGAAAAAAAAAAAGAATTTTGATGGCTTTGTCATCCCCCTGGAATGCTGCAAAGACCTGTTAAATGCCTGCCCATGGCTGTGCTCAGTTGCCCTGAACAGCCCTGCAGAAGTTGATGGGAGCAGTCAAAATGAGAAGTTGCAAATCAATCCCTTGCTTTGCCAAATGGAGTAACCTGAACCAGTTTATCCATTAAGATGTAAATTGGCAGAAAGACAGGGAAAGCATGGAGGCTGTGTTGACTAATTTCCTGTAGAGGAGTTTAATCAGAACGGCACTAAATGCTCCTGGTTATCTAGAAAGTTTACTTTATCTTTGATTTATTGTGCTTTTCCCTATCAGATGTGGAGCTGTTTTTCCAAGCATCTTACTGCTTTAGTGCCTGCTGATGCTGTAGGGTTTTGGATGCTCAGCAGGCAATCTTAATTCTTATCTCAAGGCATTTACCCTGCTAATACTAGACTGTTAGTATCAGCAATTTTGTAAATGCAACTTATTTCTGTTCAGATAAAACATTGTGATTTGAGGGAATCTTGGTCACAGTGTTTCTAGACCCTTACCTTTTATGAGGAAGGCAAAATTTGGAGTGCCTTATCCTGCTGCAGAGTCATAGCTCATTTCCTTTAGGTTTCTGCAAAGTCTGGTGTTCAGATTGCACAGGTAATGCTGGTCATGAAAGCCTTTCCATGAGCCTCCATTATGTTAGGTTACATACGTGCATAAAGGTTAAAAGGTCAAATCCCTAATACTCTAATGATGGTAAAATACCTTATAAAGCCAGAATTTATAGCATCAGGCACTTCTGAAATGTCCTCTGAAGACCTTTACAAGTGTTCAGAGGTTAAACCTTATCTCTCTCTTACTAGAAAAGCACTAATATTTCTTATTTCGTTCCTATTTTAGAGATAAGGAAGCCACCCTAAAAAAACTGGAGAGATCTGACAGTGCACTGTCAGAGCTCTCAACAGACAGATGGAATAAGTCCTACAAAGACCATATATAAACCAAGGAAACCACTCAACTGCCTGTGCTGTCCGCTTGCGTGATATCCCGTGAGGTGTTAGATTAGCCCAGAAAAAACACATTACAGGGTATTTCATATTGTGCTCTGCCTAAATAAGACCTTGGGGCTTAGAATGGAACAGGTTCTGTCAAATCTTCTGTGATTCAGACACAATTATGCGAAATAAAGCTGCTTTTCCTTTTTTGTTTGGTGTGAGCTTTGTTGACACGCTCTGTTCAGTTTCACACGCGATTCTTTGTTCACTTAAATAGATTGAGAAATGAATTGATTTTCTCTCCTCCCCGTCTTCTCTATCTTAACAGCCAGTATTAGCGGAGTCTTTCAGAATGCCTGAAACAATCCATAAATGAATGGAATTATTCTGTTTATCTGTAACACATTACTCCCTTGCTATCTCGTCCTGAGCCTTTCCAGATCTGTGGGGAGATCCATAACAGTGGCAGCTGGAGAGAGAAACCATCACTGCTCGTGAAACTGTGTTCTACTCATGGTGGAAATGCACGCTCTGTGTTTTACTTCCACTGTAATTTAAGGAGCATACACAGCAAAGCAGGAAATCAATTTAGTTGCTGAATTAATTCATGTTTTGTTAAGTTCATGCTGAGCTATGTACCTTGAGAGCCTGAATCCTGTGGAATGGGGCTCCTCACAGCAAAAGCAGGGACAGGGCTGGACTCTTCCCTGGCACTTGCAGAGAGATTAAGCAGGGCTGTATCAATATCAAGCACAAAATATGATGGATTTGCAAGACAGCAATATGCAAACTTTTTACTGTTCCTGCATCACAACAAGGGGGTGTGTCACCATTTTAATAAAATTACAAGCAAGTGTTGACATCATGTGTAGCAACAGGAAATAAACAAATTAGGAAAAGTGATTTTTATCTCAATCTTGTTATTACGTACCAGAGAAAGTCTGTTAGGTGTCTTTACAATGATTGTTTCCAATTTAAAAGGCTATTACCACTGATAGCAGTGCTCAGCATACATGTGTATTCTGTTTCCTGGCTGGAGAGGCAGAAATAGATCAGCTGAGCACTGCAGCACACAGAAACTGCTCCCCATTAACATCTTTCCTTGGAAAGCTCAGCACTGCTCTGCCAGATGGAAAAAACTGGACTTCGTACCTTTCTATGTGTTCATCCCATGACATAAACTAGTAATTTCTAAATTATTTCATTTCTTTTAAATAGAGGAAAAGTAGGGGTTTTTTATTATTATTTCCTTTGAAAAACTGAAGTCTTTCCAAGATGGATGTGAATGAGTAAAAGCCAGAAACAAAAATTACAAACAAAAGAGGAAATAAATTGAAGCAAATGAAATTATATATTCAGTGTCAGAAATGAATAAAAAAGATCTTTGGTGTTTTTTACCAATTTATGAAAAGCCCACTTTAATACCAACGCTGCGAAACAAGTTCTGAAACCGTGAACTTACAGTTACCTGGCAGAATTTTCTTTTCTGGGGACATGAAGAAGTTAAGTGAAATCTCAGACACTTTAATCCAGTATAATCAAAACCAGTGACATTTTAATGAAGTCTCATACTTTAATAAGACCTCCCAGCTACATTCTTTGATCTGTGTTTCCATTGTAATTGAGTTAATATATTGCACCCAATTCATCCAAGGGTCTTTGATAGCTTGGAAGAGTATGATATATGTATATTAAGCAACCCCATGCACCCAAGTACTTGAAACTGGAACATTATGTGCCCTTTTTAATTTGTTTCGTCATGTATGGGTGGCCACACTTGCCTAAATAAGCCATAGAGACAATGATGAAATTTAAAACATGAACTATCATAGGAAGGTCTTAAAAGCATTTGTTAAGGAAATTACAACCTTGTTCTTCAAACTATCCCATATAATTTAAGAGAAAATGGTATTCTTCCTATAAAATGCAATAAAACACCTCGATAGGAATGTGTAAGTTATATTAATCTCTATTCAGTCCTGCAGGTATAGAAATGTAATTTCTATGATGTTCTCTACAGCTATTGCTGTTAAATTCTGCAGCGGTTTTCCTGTAGGGAAAATGACATTGAGAATTAGAGAAACCCCTCTAAAAGTGAAATGTGTGTGGCAGATGTCTCCTTCCTAGGAAATTCAACTGAGATCAGACAAGTGTTCCTATGCTAGTGAAAGTATGGACTAGGAGCCAAACACCTGACAGACATCTTTTATCTCTTAATTTCAGCTCTATCATTTTGAGCTTCTTCAAAGTTTGTATAAATTTAACCATGTATGAATGACCAAAATTTAAACAATGAAACTTGAAAATAAAACCTCTGAGAGGTTTTTTATTTATTTAGCTGGTGCAAGCACATTAACACATAACCTGTTTTCTTTGCAGTGTTTACTAAGCAGATTTTGTTTTATTTCCTGACATTAACCTCACTCTCTGGCAGAAGCACTACCAACACTAGACATCATTAAGCTGAGAGTGGCTGTTGGTGGTTACCTCAGGCAGAACTGACCACAAAGCATCTGGGAATACACTTTTCGCACTGCATACCTAATTATATCCCTGAAACCCTTCTGTAAAGCAAATGGGTAAAAAACCAAAATGTTATAGACAATACTGGTCTACTTACATAAACCCAAGACACGAGCAAAAAGATATATCCCAGAAACAGCACTGAATCAGCAACTGAGATCAGAACTGTGCAAGTCAAAAGCCTTTTTTCCCCAAATGCCATATATCTCACGTTGAACTAAAAGCTTTTTCTTCTGAAGGGATCTGTTGCTGGTATATTTTAATTGTGATATAATGATTTAAAACATGCAGACCTGTTGGACTGGAGACACAGAAATGGAGTTCCACATCAGTAGAGAGTCTTGAACATCTTTATCTCTTTTGACCTTCAGAAATAAGAAATTAAATTCTGCAGAAACAGAAACATGCACATCACTAGTAGTTCCAATAAGGTGAAGGCTTTTTCTTCAACAGTTTTGTGTGACATCACCCTACTCACTAGTGCTGTAATACCAGCTGGAGGAAAAGATCAGTCAGTTTAGTAAAAATGAGTGGTAAAGCTAGAGCTGTGCTTTTGCAGGGAAAAGGGCCTTTTTCTCTCACTGCTCAGTGTGGGACCAAACTGCCATTCCAGATTCCTGCTGCCCCATCTCCTCTATTGCAAAGTTCGGGAATGTAGTAAAATCTGAAGGTTCAAGTAATGCAACATCCACACTACACATCTTGAAAAAAGTATTTCATTTCTTGGTTTGTGATTTCTAGTTTTTTAATATTTCTAGACTTGACCTATTTGTAACCAACAAAAGATTGATGTGAAATAAAACCACTGGTAGGACCAGGACACGTTTACATTTATTGCAATGCAGTTTGAAAAACATACTTTAAGAACATGATACATTAGAAAAATATTGCTGCTAACTTGAGGGACACCTTTGCCTTGTTTGAAATGAGAATTTATGGAGAGTGTTTCAGTAAGTTTTATAAACAACATTCTATTGTCTTTACAGGATTTTCTTTATGGCATCAGAGAGATTTAATGAGTATCATAAGCTGCAAAGAGACTACAATGGCAGAAAATCTCTCACAGTTAATTGCAGCAAAACCATCTGAGTCCCATGAGACATAGAAAGAACCTCTGTCCTGAGGAAAATAAGAAATTCGGAGGAATGTGGAGCATGCTGTGCTATTTCAGTTGAGCTCAGGACAGCTAGAAAAAACAAATATGTGAAGGAAGTGACTGTCTGATATTTGCCCTCTGTTCTAATGCTAATTCTATTCTAATTCTTCTCTGCTTTCTTTAGCCCCTCTTGCTCCAGCTACACAAGATAATGATTTCCAAGAACCATAAAAGAGAACAGAAACACATGCATTTAATTGTCTTATAAATTGAATTATGACTTATGACAGTTTTTACATTTCACAAGTAAGATATTATGCAAATTTTCAGCAGATCCTTTTATTTAAAGAGCTTGCACAAAGTATTTTTGGTAGCTCGCTACTTGATTTTATTTCTGAAACAGACAAACTGAACACATGTACCTATGTCTCAAAGACCAGGCAGTACACGCTTAATTATGTTCAAAACTCTAATCCCTGAATTATGGAATGCAGCATAATTAATTTCTGCATTAGCTGAAGTGTTCTTTAAAAGTGATGGAGCCTCCCTTACTATATGCTTTATGGTTCTTGCAGTTGCATAAACAAGAAGGAGCAACCATCTTGAATAGCTGGATATATAGCCATAAATAATTTCTCTTTCCTATCTATGCTTCCAGATCACCTTGAATATAATAGAATTCTTCTACCATATCTGCTAACATATATATAAATAAGATTGTATCAGTATACACTTGTATTAAAAACCGTTGCCAACATAAAACAACTAATTAGACCAAAGATCCAGCTGGCTGAGGATTTTGTTTCTGACAATGTCCACTAAGTCTGCAACAATTGAGGAAAGAAGGCAGAGATGAGGCAAATACTGAGCTATACTTCCCTCTGCTGTACTCTTGCAGCTTCCAGCAAACTGCAACTACAAGAATTCAAGCAGTAGGAGGTTTCATTTGCAAAATAAATCCACTCTGAGCATTAGCCCAGTGCTCTGAATTTATTGTAAAATGTCACATCGATTGATTCCTATCCATCCAGGCCAGATCATCTATTGATTCCCCTCAAACAGGAGGCTAAGTGTCAGGATTTTAAACAGTGGAGTGATAGAGTTGGCACACAGATTCCTGTTTGGTAGCTGCATCTTTTAGGGTAGGAAGTAATAGTACAATACAAATAGCACTGCAAGGCAACTGAGATGAATGCTTATAAAGAAAAGACTATGGAACAGCAATGCCTGAGGTGTGTGAACAAACACACTGGACAAAACAGTGAAAAAATTTGTCACTAAACATCCTGGATATCCAGAGGTTGAAATGCATTTTTACTGTGTTCATCTCATCTGAATTCACGTCAGTGTTCACAGCCACAGAGTTCTGAGGATAAGGCTCACAGACAATATTAGGCAAATGAATTTTGGTTGTTTGGAAGCTGGAAAATCAGCATCTTCTTTTCCCACTCATCCTGGTCTAAGGAAGCAAGAATAAAAAGTAGAAAACAAGAATAAAAAGTAGTAAGCTGTTTCACAATTGTCTCCATATTTCAAAATGGAACGTGATGAGGGCTGGGATTTATGTTGGGCTTCTGCTGTTTGGCTCGTGGGACAATTCACACTTCTGGAAGAGCCACTTACTGCCACTCCAGAGCAACATTTTTCCCTGAGTGCACATGGATTTCACTGCAGGGCTGCATGCTCACAGCTAAGTTGGAAAAGACATAGCTTCAAAGCTTTGTTGGTAAGGGGTGAGCAGGACACTGTTTTTTTAATACTGCCTCTTTCATAGTGTATTTTATTCTGCCCATTGGTGTGAGGCAGAAAGACAAAGCCAAAAAGATCAGAAGAATGGTGGATTGGGGCCTGATTCCTCAGAGCCTGAGCTACCCTTTTGTAATGTGACATTTAAAGGTTTTGTCAGGGATTTCCCATTCTAAGCACGTTGTGCTTCACCTCAGAGTTACATCTATCAATTAGAGTATTGAACGGTGATGGAAAGCAAAATCAGAGAACAGGATTTTCCAGAAATGCCCTTGGTGCATTGGAGCTGCAGAGGACCACAGAGATTATGCTAATTCCCACCCCCAGGAGGGAGGATGTTAAGGCTCTGCAGCTCTGTCTGTCTGGACAGGGCCACACGTTCCCCCCATGTTCCAGTTACGTGGGCAGAGTCCCTGGCAGAGACAGGAGACTGAGCAGAGCAGGGAGCTGTGAAATGTGGTTACTCAGGGCATAAGCACTAATATGGGATCACAGGAACTTACTTCCCCCAGTGCTTCCAGCTGGAATGGTGCTGGTCCTTGTCTAAATTTGCCTTTAATCATGCTCACCATCAGTTCAGTGTTTCCTTCTGCTGCTCCTGTTGCCTAAACAGATTATGTCCACAGAGAGCAGAGAGTTCCCAGTCATTATCTGACTGCCCAAAAGCTGCTGGCTGTTACAGAGGCACGTGGCTGGAGTCACCTCTGGAACAGCCAAGGTCTGGCATGAGAAAGTTGGTTCAGATATTTTCCAATGCCAGAATGTGAACTGGGTAAGTTCTGCATCCCCCTATTGACCCTCAGACACCTTACTGAATTTACAATCTTCAAAAGGCCTGAGCAAATGGGGTCTTTGAGAATCTCCTCCTGATATGAAAGACAGCCATTAAAAATAGGATTGAATACTCTGTGTCTCATTGCCAAAGAACACATTCTTCAGTATGTGTTTGAGATATTTGTTGTACCTCTCTGCCTTACCCCTGAGCACAGGTGATTGAATAGTAGGAATGTGTCCTGAAGACCACAATCTGCAAAATGTATCTTTTCTTGCAGTATTTCCCATGGAAAAAATATTGACACAATGTTTTCATACTACCATGACTAATATCAAGTGCTGTTCTCAGACATTTTTCAAATACTTTAAAAAAAAGGAATGAACTTCTATTACTACCATATGGAATCAGATTAGCCCTGCTGTTAAGGTATTCACAAAGAAGGCAAATCCTTCTATTTTCTCCTGCCCAAAGCAATAGCAAAATAGAAATAAGCTGTGTGATTACCAGTCTCTGGGTGATGGAATTCAAGGTCATGTTGAGTTACTAATCATCTAAGCATCACTTGGAACACAAAGTTGCATATGCAAACCAACTCTGCTGAGCTGTGCTACAACACCATGGAGGTAACAAGGAAGAAAAAGAATTTCTTAAAATACCAATGATTTTTCTGGCACTCATACTATATGTATCCCACATTCTTATCTACAGATTAACTTTAAATTTTCTGGTTTTCTGTATTGTATCTTCAGAAACAAAACTCTGCCACAGTCAAATGAAAGTTTAGGTGCCCACAATTCAAAGGCGTGATTCAGTGTTTTTAAATTCCTAAGAGTGATGCTGTGGGTCATGCCACAGGATTTAAATAGAGGAGGACTCATCAGTAACTGCTCGTTTACTGCTGTCTTCACTGCCAGGCAGCAGAAATAATACTCAGAAAATTCCTGTCTTTCCCTCACCACGGGATCACATGGGGTGGGAGCTTTGCTCCCAAGTCTCCTGACATCCATTGCATAGCTCATCAGCATCACTGTTTTCATCCCAAGGAGCACAGGAACATGCTCCCTACCCACCTGGGCCCTCTGCTAATGCTTGGGGCTGTTGCAGTCTAAGATTAATGAACTCTGAGCTTCTGTTCTGCCAGGATTTGGATGTTAGACATGTGCCTCTTGCCAGCGAGGTGTGACCATTTATAGGAATGCTTTTAAGGGACTCTTTTAGCATCCAGTCCTGCCTAGAGCTGCCCAGGGTTCATCACTTTTCAGGCACACATGCCCACATAAAGAATGAGAATTTGAGTGCCAATTAACAGCTAATATCAAGTACTTGGCGTGATGCCACAGACGTCCTACAGTGTTAGAGTTCTAGTGTTTTCCAAAATTAATTTCTCTTTAAAAAATGTATCACTAGTCCTTCTTGATTACAAGTGTTAGTTTTGTATTCATTAAATTGCCTGAATGAGCCCCAAGATAGAGGTTGATGACATTTCTGCAATGCAACAGCTTTTTCCAGAATCTGCAGTTTCATCAAAGTATTCCTTTGGAACACGCTGCCTTCTTTTTTTTTTTTTTCTTTTTCTCCCAAAAAAATAGTTTTTGCAAAATACTTGGAAGCATTTTTTACTCATGAATTTTATTTCAGTCCCATCAAAATCATTAATTTCAAAAGTCAGCATCAAATACTTCTGTCCTGTTAAATGAAGCAAGTCATGACAGCTTTCTGGACTTGAATGCATTGTTGCCACACCAGCCCTTCACCTAAAAGTTAGGGCTTTTAAACTGATCCCGAGGAAAGTCCTAGAAAGGCTACAATGCCCTAAGGAACTGCAATTTTATTTTATGATCAGCTTTTTGAAAATAATGCTTTGGGTATCTTTCCAAATGCCTGTATTTGGAATTGATAGTGTTATTGAATTGTTGACAGTACTGACATTTTTAATTAGTGCCATTAGATTTCAGAGTAAACAATTAAATTGCTGTTATTTTCAGCAGGTTTACCTGGCTGCTCTGCTTGTCCAATGGTCCCAAGTGCCTCCAAACTCTGTCTAACTGCAGAGAAACAGCAGACATTCCTGAGACAACAGACAAAGGGTCTACAGAAATTATCAATATGAAGACCTGAACAATAATGAGATGCTGAGATTGTGGCAATAGCAGTAAAAGATTAAAAAAGTAAAATGAGCATAAATACAAGTGTAATACATGTATTACATCATTCATCTGCATTCAGTGAGATTCTCAGTTTTAAATATATATTAAGCTACTGCACAATTTCCTTTTTACCAGACCAGATTGTGAAAGAACATCTAAATTCTTCCACGAAATTTATGTTTCATTCTGCTGCAGAGCACAAAGTGCTGTAATGCACAGCTCACAAATTGTCATGTTCCTGTCTGGAGAACAGTCTTGAACTCATTAGTCAGTTTGCCAGCATAAGGAACATAACACAGAACCTGGGAGATGCATATGGTAACAACTTAGAGTCTTATGACCAATCTGGTTTTTGTAACAGTGTGTGAATACCTCTAAAGTAAATTAGATCTATTAATCTGTCTGATTTTGGATGTTTTTTTTAATCTCACGTCAAATGTTGTTTTGCAGATTTGGATGTTTTCCATTTTAAACGTATGTGCTGTGATTGGAATACCAGAGTGATAGGGATCATTAAAAAAACATTTATCATCTTAAACTGTTATTGATGGGTTCGGTGCATATCTGGCCATTTTAATGTGTTCTCCTTAAAGGGAAATAACTTACTTCATTTTCCTGGGATAGTCCAGTGTGGTTTTGAGAAAGCCTTGCTTCAAGGTTGCCTGTGCTGTCTGCTGGGTTCTCAAAATGCTTGTTAGTGCTGTGTTTTGGCTTGGCAGTGTCCATCTCCAGGAAGCAAGTTTTGCCTCTGGAAGAAGACTGACACACTGCAGGGAACTGTGCACCTTGCCAGAAAGGCCGAGTCCCACAAGAAAAATTGTTTATGTCAAAGTGTGCAGCACAGCTTTCATTTGCTCTAATTAAAGCATAAATGTCATTGTTCTCAGGTTCTTTGAATTAGGTTTATTAAGGTCTATGCCACATTTTGGAATGCAATTAATGTGTGCCTAAGCTTTCCATTTCCTTTAATGTCACAGGGGATGTATTTGATATAATAATGTTATTTAATATTTTAACAGAAGCTAAAGAAACTGAGATTAGGCAAGTTTGTTATAAATTAAAAGCTAAATAGAACTCAGTGAATCAATCTTTTTTCTGGCAAGAGTAATTTCTTCTGCATGTTATATTCATTCTATATATAACTTACATTTCAGAATCCTACCCCTGACATCGAGGATTTATACACAGTGTACCCAGTTTATGGGCAAGATAATTTTTGTTGGTAATTACATGAACACTATCATTCACACAAGGGTCATGGGAGGTTATTTAAATTATACAAATGTCATACAGATGTAAATGAATGCCCAGATACTGCCTTCATTTTGCAGGTTGGGCTGTTTATTAGTCCATCAGCTGAGCACTGGAATGGAGGTATTACTCTGAACACAAGGTGTAAATGCTTAAGTAGAAGCATCAGGTCCCAGAAAATTGCAAAGATCTGTCATTTTAAAGGGCTAACTAGGAAGACTTCATAGACTGGTTTTAAAGCAGGTTAGCACGAGTGCTTGCAGGATCCCATGCCAGGAAATGCTTTCCTTAAAAATGAACTGTAAGGATGAAATGCCAAACTGTACCCTGAAGGGCTGGGGTGTGGCTCTCCCAAAGTTCACACTCACCTGTGGGCAGGATGGAACTGGAGTTCATGGAAGTCCAGTTCACTGGACAGACTCCAAGTCCCTCCCTGCTGTGAACAAGGAAGCCTGCAGGATCAGTTCCCTTGGATCTCCAGGAGTTCTGAGAAAACCAAATTACCCAAAGATAATATTACATCAATTTTTGTACCCTTGGTACAAAGGATGAATACAAGGCAAATAAAAGAACTAAGATGCAAAGGTAAATACAGTCCCAGTGCTAAGATTTGTCACTGATCACTAATTCATATCTGTAATGAAAATGAGTTTTGGATCCACAAAAGTGAATTCTGGCATTGGTTATGTCACCTCTCATATGCTTCTTGGAGACAAATACAAGCCTGTTAGTAAGAGTTTGCTGAACCAGTGGTCCCTAAATCTGAGGAATGCACAGACAGTGGTACTGTTGTATCACTGTCTTATCTGGAAAAAGAAAGAAATAATGTCTACCCAGACATGAATTTGGCTTTGACACACAACTGCACAAAGACAAAAAATATCTTTGTCAGTCCAGTGGAATTACATCTGACCAGCATTTCCAGAAATGCCTTCTAAAAATCCCCTTATAAGCTCAGTGGGTTATGAAGTAATGTTGGATAGTGGACACAGAACATCAAGAAGTAATATTATACATTGTTGGATTTGTTTACTTACCACACAAGATTACTGAAATATGTGCTGGGAGAAGAAAAGGCAGGGACAGATACAGAGACACCATGTTTCTATCCTGTGGATCATGTTAGAACAATTCGGGGATAAAACTGAGAGCCAGACTGTCAAAATAGTGTAAGTGGATGAAAGCAATTGCTTTCTGTGAGTAGCTTCTTTGAGAATGACTGTCAGGAGACAGGGCAAATACAATTTTACCTTGATATTCAGTGACTGTGTGTATTATTAGATAACTGTGTGAAAAGATATTTCAGAATTTCATGGGAGCAGCCTTCCATAGGACAGCCTTCCCTCTGTATTGCAGTAAAATTAGAGATCAAAATGAAGAAATTTTTGTTTCATACGTATCAAGGTGCTATGTTTAGTAAGGGAAAGAAACATAAAAGTAGACTGTCCTGATAATGTGCTGTCTCCTGGACAATGCATTGTTCCTCTTGCCAAAACCTAAAATTAATTTTTTGGGTGGATTGAGAGTCTTAAATATCTTCAGCAAGCTGTTTTGAAGTTCCTGATAACACATCCTACCTATTTAAGCATATTACCATTATTTTATCTATTCAGATAATTATTTCACCTTTATCTCTGTCTCCCATGTTCTATGTCACTTTTCAACAAGGCACTGATTTTTAAACGTATAATAATGTAACCATAATGCAGAACTTCCTGTCCTTTATCCCGCTATAAATTATTCCAGTGTCAATGGGAAGATTCTTAATGTCATCAGTCAGACATGCTGAGTATTTTTGATGATTAAGAATGTTTCATTATTTATTTGTAATTCCTTTTTTCCCAAGGAAGAAGGTGGTGGGTTTGAACAATTCGTTGCATTTGAAAATGAAACACAATGCTTGGTCCTGTTATGCAGAGTAAGAGTAGGAAAAAAGCAAGAGAATTAATGGGAAAGGATCAAGAGCTGGAGCCAAAGCAAAATTGCAGCAGAAACCCTGAAAATCACTGTTGATAGAACACAATGAGGTGCCCTGACAGCAGATGTGCTGCTCCCAGGTCCCACACCCTTGAGCTGGCCCCCGCGGGTGCTGCAGAGGACGTTCCCATGTCTGCAGCCCCTGCACAAATGTCTGTCCTCGTGGGCAAGGGTGCCTGAGCCTCATTTGAGTCATTTGAGTATGAAAGTACCAAAGTCCCAGTGACTCCACAGCCCCACGCACTCCCTGCACACACTGGGCAGGTGTCAGAGGAGGCTCTCTCTGGGTCCTGTGCAGAGCCACAACCATTAATTCCATCTCCTTTCTCCAGTCACGCTTCGAGGCTCACTTTTCCCAAGACCACGTTTCTTCCAGCGAGGAGCCTGTTGAGTAACAAGTCAAAGCTGTAAATCTGTGTTGAACTAAGGCCTGGCCTTCCCGTGGGTTTCAGGAGGCTGTCAATGCCTCCACTGTGATGGCAGTTTCTCAGGAGCAGTCTTTGAGCCTTCCTGTTCCCTGCCCTGGGCTGAGAACGTGCCTGGCCCTTAGCCAAGACGCCGAGAGTTGCTCAGGTGGACGTTAATTCTGAGGAGGCAGATGAACAAGGATAATGCATTGCTCTGAAAACTCAGTGGCACAGGATTTCTGATAGACTTGGTAATCCCCTGCTGCACGAGCTGCATAGTTTTGTCTTCAGTGGAAACGTGAAGCTAGTTCTCTACGGAGATGGAAAAACCCAAGCTCCTGCCCTGCTCCGTATTCCATGCTAACGTGAATCCGTGGCAGGACCTAGACATGGAGACCACAGTGGCACACACTGGGGCAGGTGTTTGGCTCCAGAACAAGGTCATTTCATGGAGGACAGGGGGAATGGACTCAGCTACACCGTGAGGGCCTGTGGGCAGCTGCACAGCAAATTTGGCAAGGTCCACTGGCGGAATTTTAAGCACCCATAAAAATACAATGCTTATTCCAATATTCGCCAAATATTCAATATAAAATGCTGATCATTTGACACAGTTTAGCAGCATAACATGGAAGTCACTATCTAGTAGCCCCTGTTCTGCTGTGGTCTATGGCTGTTTACTGCAGAGGGATTTCCTCTCAGAAAATGCAATATTTTCCTGAAGATCTGAACAAGAAATTCCAAATTCAAAAGCAATAACTCAATACTTAAGTGAATACCACTTAGATGAGCTGTTATTATTGTTTTATAGCAAATATTTTTGCAGCATGTAGTGGCCAGCTCATTGAAACATGAAGATAATGACAATCCATGGAGCCTGAAGCTTGGCTGAGAAGCCATAGCAGACAGACAACACAAATCTGTGGGATGGGGTGGGAAGCAGGCACGATGGGATTTCAAAAAATCCCAAACAAGCCCCAGTCAGGGAAACAGCTTCGAAAATATTTATTAAGGTTTTCAAAGCTTCAAAGATAAAAGAGTCATTCCAAACATAAACTCTCATCCCACTCAGACAGTGCTTGTACTTACATGCTGTTGTCTCAACAAGCTTTTGTTTTCAGTAGAAAACCTTATTGTTTCTGAATATAATTGCCAGGAGATGAATTTGGAGATGTGGATGCATGTGGATGATCACAATTTACCAAAGGGCTGAGTGTGGCCTGTCTTGGCCCGTATGGCATAGGAGCAGTGTTAGAGGAAGGAAAGAAGGAAAAAGAGGAAAAGGGAAGGGAAAACAAAGTGTATCACAATCATGTTCAAACAAAATGTGTTATCCAGAGAAGTTCAACTTGAAGGCACTCACTTCCTAGACAGTTTCAATGAAATATATTATTTTACTTACTTAATTTAAGCATATCTTGAAGACTTTTGTTTTTCCAATAATGGATAGAAACACCAGTTATTAGTGCACCTCAGCCAACATGTGGTGCTTGATGAACATTCCTTGATGAACAGAGATATTAGCACTCTACAGATCCTTTCCAGTAGACAAGAAATTTCTCCACCATGTGGAAAGAACACTAGTTCAGTGAAATATGAGCACAAAAAGGTGAATTCCAAACTATAAGGGTATTTCAACTCCGAAGTCCAGTTTTAGTTTGCCCTCTTCCACTCCATCAAACCCCTGGTTATCAGTGCAAATCCCTGTGGTAATCAGGTATTTCTGGTTACTGTGTGCCCAGGGGTGCTAGGACTCACTTTCACCTGCTGCTGAGATAAGTTCTCTGCAGGAGTGAGGTTTCAGCCCACATTCTCTCTGTCTGTTCAGTTATCTGCATCCTTGGGCTCAGCTGCATTCCCTTCCTTTTTCAGACTCTTCCCCTCGTCCCCAGGCAGCTGCTCACAACTCACTCCTCCCTTTCTTGTTCCAACACAATCCTTTTAAGATTCATATTCTTTTTGATCTCCAGGCTCTCAGACTTGGCAAGCCAGCTGTGTAACTGCCCAGGGCCTGGAAAACAGCATTTTCCCAACTGATTATTGAATTATTGTTATTTTAACTCCCTTGAAGTTGTTTACCCCAGGTATCATGTCTCGATCGCTGTTCTGTTGCCCATTGGTTTCCATCTTCTCCCAGACTAAACAGCTTTCTTGGACTTAACTCTATAAATAATCTTCACATGCACAGGCTGAAGCACATAAACTCTTCATGAAAGCAGTACATTTAATTCCCCAGGTTCTCCAAAGCACAGGAGTTAGGATTAGCTATCTAGAATGTTATACTAACAATTCCCAGATTTATAGGCTAGGTCAGCAGTGGAAAAGGCTTCTGTGCTGCAGTCTCTGACTGCTGAATTTGCTCTCCTTTGTTGGTTTTCTCAGCTATTCACATGAGTAGGGAGGTGAGGGAGTAGGTGAGTTGCCACCTGAGGTATTGTATGAACAAGTATCTTCCTTCCAAAAATTCCTAGCAACCAGATCTTTCATGCTTTGTACATTCACTTGTTAAAATTGTCCCTTCTTTTAATATTTTCTAGTTTTACAACACTTCTGTTTCCTTATCTTTCTTTTCTCCTCCCCTCCAACTCATATTTTCATACCACTTCTTTTTATAAATCATTTTATACAAAGAATGTTTTTGCAATATAGCCAGAGGTTTCATAATTTGTTTGTATTCCTTTTAAAAAGTAGTGGGAACTCCTAAAAGAAAATGGAAAATAGTTTTCAAGACTTCCTATAATACACTTTGTGGGTAGAGCAATGCACTGAAAACAGAAAACACTGCATCTTACTTTGCCTAATTCCCCACTTCTGCTAGTTACAATTAAGACTTAAAACCTAACGAAATGAGCAGAAATTCCTGGAAGAAGAAAAACAACTTACAAATCTATTTCCGTTTTCCTGGGAAAGTTTAGCTTCAGTCAGTGTGTATGTTGTATTTATCAGCTGTCATTTATCAGCCAGCTCGTATGGTGAACCCCTCTGAAAGCTGCAGTGTGAGTGAAAGAGGAGATAGGGCTGCACCAACTGTCATTGATTCCACCCTGCCCAGGTCCACACAACACTGCATTAAAATCTTTTGTGTCTTTGGAAACCTTGACTATACCTGTGTCCCCAGCCACTGCTAACAGGGTGACACTGAGAGAAAGCCTTCCTTAAGTAGCCTGGATCCATCTGGAGTCAACTTCCCCTGATGCCTGGGGCTCTCTTCATTCTTGGTGCAAGGGTAACACTTTTCTCCACATTTAGCACTGAGGTGGAATTGCAACAGCAGGAGTTTTTTGGCACTTTGTACGAAACTTTTGGATCCACTACAAAATCCACCCAGACAAAGCATCCAACTGCTAGATAAAATGCAGTATCCCATTGCAGGGTTGGGAAACGTTCCTTTGCAATGCAGGAAAAGCATTCAGCATGCTGGTATTTGTAAACAGCCACACATCCCAGTCATGAGCTTCTGGAGAACACGTTGTTTCCGAGAGGAATGTCAGTGTAAATCCACTGAAGAGCGAGTGGGTGAGCGTGAGACACGGCGTGAACGTGTGAGCGCAGCGGCGTTTGCAGGGATGGAGCCTGACTCTCCTCTTGGAGCAGGAGAGAAGTTTGGCTCCCACACTCCTCATCCTCTGGCCCCCAGGAGGTCCAGCACTGCCCCCTGGCACTGGTAGAGCTGGAAGCCTCAGGTGTTTGATGAACTGGGCTGTCTGGATGCAAAAGAGATGGATGAGAACTGCAGCACTTGTGGAGCTTCAGGACCATTTCTGTGTGCTGGTGCTACGGCAGTGGAAAGTCCTCTTCCAGCCTTTGAAGGCTTTCTCTTGAGAAACATCTGGGATAGGATGTGGAAACAGATTTTGGAATGCCTTTAAGCCTGTCCCATGTCTTCAGATTATCCTAGACAATGGGACTCATTGAGAGAAATTCATCCTCTTTTCCCTGGCAGATGATGAAAAAAATCCATCAGTGTGGGATGAGGAGCAGAAAGAAAGAGAAGTTGTTATCATCAATGGGAAAGGCTCCTCCAGAAAGGTCAGAACAAGCTCTGATTCCCTTTTTAGCTGAATAGTGAAAGTCTGTGAAGGGATTCCCATGAAGATTTCCATCAGTCACACTGGAATGGCTACTGTGGTGCAGACAGACTCACACTAACTGAGATAGGACTCGGATTTTCTGGACTCTACATTTTCATTATACTGAAATATTTAGCAGCACTAAGTAGATAACAAACATCACTTATGTTTTCAAATGTGGAAAAAAGTTGCAGGTCACTAAAAAACTAAAAGTTCAAAAGCCTAAAAAGCATTGTATTCCAATAACAAGGCTGAGATCTAGGTTTGTTTTCTGGTCTTTCAACTTGTGGCAGAGATCTAAAAGCTATTTTAGTAAAGGACAGATAATTCCAATATGAGCAAAAATTAAAAGAAATTTGTTCAGTACTGAGCCATTCACAGACACTTGGTCATAAAACAGCAAACAACTCGTCGTTCTTAATGTTATTTTTCTCTGGGGAACTGAGTTTTTTGTTTGCTGTAATGAACTGTTATAATTGAGCTCAGTTTTGCTGGAGTAGTGCTTTTTTCTAAAACAGAAAAGAGAGATGGAGATTTATTTTGATTAAAAAAGATGGTTGCAGCAGAATAAATATACAGGCAATATAACCAGGACTTTCTAAGTATGTAAAAAAAACCTACATTCAGTTAATTTTATTTTCTGTTTCATTTTTTAAGGAAAGGCATTTAATTTTCATTGCTGATATATGCTGGCATAGAAGATCAGCTGGCAGATATTATAATGAAGTGTTCTTTGTTTACAGAAAAAAATTGTGTTCATGATTTTTTAATAATGTTTGACAGTCTCATCAAAAAGAAATGGAGGTCTCAACTGGAATTGTTGTTTGTCGTATGCCTGAGGCCTGAGGTTGATTTATTTTGTTCCCAAGTTGAGCTGATTTTATTTGAACTAATAACTGAAAGTTTTCTTGCATCTTGTGCTATGACAGTGCAATGAATGAAGTTCTAATGAACGAGCTCCTCCTTTTTTTTTTTTTTTTCTTCCCAGAAAACTCCTCATTATTTGAATGCAGCTTTCCCCTACACTGCCTGGTAATTTTTAAGGCTGTAATGTTTTATAAGGAAAAACAGGTAGTAGGTAAATCAAGATACAGAGGTAACTTTGCTCTTCCTCCTACATCTGCAGCTCTAATCAGAGCTGATCATTTGTGCCAAATCAAGCACTGACTTATAGAACAGAGTAATACATAATGGGTATAAGAGTGAAATATAAATCCTATTCATGCAGCTTCATCTCAGGCCCACAGTGAGGTTTGTGGTATGGCTGGATAATAAACCCACAGGTGCAATTTAAGTATCTTACCAAGCACATCAGCTAGAAAACCTCAGAGATAATAGTTCTTATCTAAATTGGGCTTGGCATACTGTTTTACTGCACCCCTTGGAAGTCACAGAGGATGAGCCTGGAAAATTATTTTGTCTAATGAAAAAAGCTGGGAGCATTAAGTGCTGCCTTTTAGAGGACGAAAAAATGCTCTGCAGAAGAAACAGGACTATGACAGCAAAATAGAGACATGTCCCACCCAAAGCCCATCACCTCTCAGCTCACTAACTCAAGGCCAGGTCCTGCCTTCATTCCACTTCCAGAGGAGCATCCCATCCACTGAAGAGCATTCCAAAACAACCACCCAGTTTGGGATTTATGGTTTCTCCATTTGGATCCTAGGTTTTTAGATATTCCCTTTGAGAACAGCACATACTGGAAGGTTTCTTTTAGAAGATATTTTCCCTGCAGTTCTCTGAACTGCATCAAGATGCCTGCTTCCTGCACAGAAACCCCAAAGCATCCCTGGCAGGAATGCATGATTTGCTCTCTAGAAAAAAAATCCAAAAAACAAACAACTTGCATTTGGCATGATGAACCGTTTTGTGTTCCAAGTCCATATTTTCATTTTGGTTCTCCTGGTCATAAACGTCTTGTGATGCTGAGTAACATCAACATAATCTGAAAATTATGCCCAGCTGAATGAGATCATTCATAGCTGTTATTCCTCATCTCTGACTTACACATTCCAGATATGATGCATTTTTTACCTGCATGCTGTTCCAAGGGATACATGCCATGGACAATGGCAAACACTTGAAGGGAGCCTCATGTAATGTATGACCCTATTACCCACAGTCTTATGATCCATCCTTTAATAACCTATTTTTGGTTTGAGATTCTTCCCATCTCTTAAGAAGGTCTAACTTGCTGTAATTATTTTTTGATTTAGTTTTGCTCCCTAGACATCTTAATTCCCAAGTTTTGAGTTGCTGCTTAATACAAAGCATTAAAAACAGATTCACACCCAACTATTAACTACTTGATGTGTTCAGACATTAGCTAATAAGCTAAAATTCATGTGTTGAAACAAATTCTAATAGTCAGTGTCTGCCCACAGACGCCATCTGAGATGACAGATGAGTCCTTCCCATCACTGTAACATCAAGTAAGTCCTGGGTCACCAACCTCCCAGAGCAGGAACCACGCTCATTTTGGCTGTTCCACTGAGAGACTGAGCACACAAAGCAGCAGGAGCTCTCTGCTTTCATGAGGGCTCATTAACTCTCTGCTCAGTGCTCCCAGCCCCACCACACACAGACTGCAAAGTCCAGTTCTGCCCTGGATCAACACTGGGCCATGACTGAAACTCACATGTTAAATATATATTTTAAAAAATTATATATATGTATCTATAATATATATAAATATTTCTTAGTAGATTCTTCAAAGCATTACCAGCACAAGACAACCATCAGCCATGTCAGACAGCTTCAGAGAGCATTATGGACCCTCAGACCTGGACTCCTCTCTCGTCCCAGCTCCTGACTAAATTAAGTCAGGAGAACATTAATGGGACAGCACAGGCACTTCACTCGCCTTTCTCTTTGTAGAAGCTGGCTGCATAAAAAACCCATTTGCTAACTTCTTCATTTTCAGGCAGATTGCTTTCTTTGCTATTGCAATTCTTTTGACCCAGGCTTTTGAATGTTTGACTTCAGCTCTGAGGAGAATAAGAATAAAGATGCACAGATAAGGAACTCATCAGATCATACATTTCCCCAAAGACACAGGAGAAAGAGAAAAAAAATATTTCTCCAATGACCCCATTCAATTTTTATTCTCTCGGAGGCTTTTGGGGACTGGCTACATAAAATAATTTGTTCTATTCCTCAGAATTTTCAATACCAAAGGAAGCTTGATAGGTAGAATTAATACTGTTCAAATGGGAAAGAATCTTCATTTTCTCTCACTGCTGTGCAATGAATAACTCTCACAGAAGAACAGTAAGGGACCAGTGTCCTGTCCTGGCTTCATCCCATGACCTCTATCAGGGCTGTGAATTTCCAGCCTCCATCCTGGCATAGTCTGGGAGAGCTGGGGTTTGTTCACACACTCCAGGTCTGAATTTTCATTTTTATTTCAGCATATCCAAGGGCTAAACCACCCTATTCCACACCCCCAGCCCTCTCCTCAGCTGCTGTTCAGGGCTCTCAGTAGCTCCAGTCTCTTGCCTCAGCTGCCTCAAGTTCTCCTCCCTGTGTTGTCAAAATCAAACCTGCACCACGTAGCCCCCCTTCAGCCTGTGACTGTCTCTTTTCAAGTCAAAACCACCTCCAAAACGAGCACGTGAGCCCTCAGAGCCAGTTCCCCAAAATTTCCAGTGGCAAGATGCAAATGCAAAATGTCTTTGGAGAAAAGACATTCTCTGATCTCATGGACAGCCAGGGCTGTCTGCATACCTCTCTGTTCACATCATCTGCTTTCCTCAGTAACATTCTGCTCTTTTCCCTCTCATCCTGAAATACAAAACCACAGCTTCCCATGGCTCCAGAGCACATCCTCTCAGAGCACATATCTTCTCCAAACTGAAGGATTTTTTAGGGCTGGGCCTGCCCTCTCCTCAACTGTGAAGGATCTAATGCATTTTTGGGCACAGAGACTACAATTTAAGTAAATAGATCTTAAATCTTCCATTAGATCGGGTTCAAATTCTGAGATCCCACCTTCAGTTTTACTGGGGACACACCTGGATTTGTGTGACAGGAAGATTCCTCCTGATTCTTGACCTGATAGAGAGCAACTGTATAGAAAGAGTAAGGAGAGTAAAGTTGAATTCCTGGCTTTAACTGAAAAACATTATGGGTAAAAAGTTGTGAATTAAATAATGCATTTTATTTGTACAGTAAGAGCAAGAGCACACAGAGAAACTAAAGAAGAAAAGCTGAAACAGGCTATAGAAAAGTATGGAATCTGCTAATTTAAGAGAAAAATATGAGCTAATTAAGATATTGATGCCCACAGTTAAGTGTCCCATGAAATTAGAAAGCACATCTCTAATTCAAACGAGATGCTTTGCTGGCTGAGTTCCTTTTTCTCCTCATCTTCAAGAACTGTAATATCCCAAATGTAATACAATTAAATCAGTTTAAGAAAGATTTGGTAATGTCCTGCTAGAGGAGACAAGCATAATTCCCAAACATTCACTTTTACAGGGTCTGACTATGTAGACATATTAAGGAAAATTCATCTGAAATAAGTAGATTCCTAAATTATTAGTTTGTAGCTCTATGCTTATGTTGAAACTTAAGGTGTTTGTCATTCATCTTAGGTTAAATTATTCTGGAATAATAAAATACAGAACATCAGCACTAAAGGTTGGAAATGGTGTCCCTCTCACACATTAAACACAATTTAACTGTGACAAGTTAATTCAGTGTGGATGCAAATCTGGTCTCACACATAAAAGAAACTAATATTGTCCTAACCCTTAATGTGCAACTGTCTATTTTTTATAAATATTTTTCTTCTAGGACACAATACCAGGCAGATTTTCCTCTAATTACTGAGATGTGTAGTAAGGGAGTCTTTATTCCAGTCCTTGATTTCCATAGGTTGCAGTGAGCAGCTAAACACAGAGCCAGCTAAAAGATGACGAAGCAAGAGAATAATTCAAATGTGGATTACACCGTTTATGTAAATATCTAAGGAAAAAGGATGATCTTTTGCCTAACTTTGGAATGAGGCACAGAGCACCCTTGGCTTTTTGTAGCCTGAGGTTGTGGTCTCTGAGTCCTCTGCAGGCTCAAGTGACTTGAGCAGCCTCTGCTCAGTGTTTCTCCCCATTTTTCTCTTGCCCAGCTGGAAGAGGAGTGGCAAGGTGATCTTCCTGCAGACATTGGCCTGCAGCTCAGCTTCCCACGGTGCAGGCCATGCTCTTCACCCTGCTGTACAGCAACTGGCACAGCTTATCCCAGGATATTCCTAGGGCTATTCCATGCAGCCACAATTAACCTGTAACACTAATTCAGACTGCTCCCAATTTTTTTTTTTTTTAAGCATACAGAGGCTGTTCTTGACACAGCTGTTACTATATAAATATTTATACATTTATGACAAATAAATAAATAAGTAAATTTACAACAAACATCAATTCATACCTGAACTGGTTTATTTTTCTCACGGACAAGCACTCTGCACTATATGGCTCTCTTCAATATTACATGTCCAGAGTCAATTATAAAGCCTTTATATTTCTCTAGCAGGAAGGTTAAAATTCAATTCTCCTTTATTGCAGTTTGCAAACACAATATAGTCTCCAGCTGGCTTGGAAAAGCTCCTCAGTTAAATCATCTTGTGCAACACTGCTTCTTAGTCACTGGTACCTCCCTACACAACAACAACCTGACAGCCCCACACTTCCAGGCTATTTGTTGGTCTGTCCTTAAATGGGAGAGTTATTCTACAACATATTTGCTTTTTATTGAAGTGACTGCAAAGGCATTTTTGTGATTCTTTTTGTTTTGAGGGGTTGTTGGGTGAGGGCACAATGGTGCTTTTAGGTTTTCAATGTCTCCTAGAGGCTTTGAGTCCATGCTGTCATGCTTTGTGCCTCTCCCCAGTAAATCAGGTGGCTGATTCTTTGTTTTCAGGGTTTAAAATACTGTTACCAACAGAAAGTGAAGTGATGTGTTGCATAGCAGAGTTCCTGCATTATTGAACTGAGGCAAGGAGCCCAGAATACCAAAGGAAAATGATCCACTGAAATCTATATTCTTTCCTTCACAACAGCTCCAGAACATGAGATTATTATGCTTGGTAGAATAACTACTTATCTGCCCATGGCCAGGGCTGGTGTTTCCTGGAATGTTGAGAAGGTCCACACCTAATTGCAGTGCTGACTTGATTATTTTTGTCCAACTCTTACTTTAAAGAAATCCATTATAGCTTATCCCCCAACCAAGGAAAGTAAATGGACTTACTGGAAGGATCAACATACTCCAAAAGGGTGAGGCAGGAAAAAAGAGAAGAATTGGAGCACCTTTCTACAGGGTCCTGTAAATGCTGAGAACCTTCAATGTGAGTTAATTGTTTGTGCTACCAATACTGCAGCTCCCAGACCCATCCAGGTTTTCCTGCTTTGCTTACAACAAGGCTGTCACCTGGCAATCCTGGTTGTTACATCTGCATCATTTTGTCTGACTAGACTGGATACTCCCTGGAACAGGGACTGTGCCTTGTCTGCATTTTGTAAGTGAAGATGCACACAAATACATAATTACTATACAAAACAAACTTAAAATTCAAGGCAGCTTTGTTGGTTTTTGCTTTCTATGACTCAACAAATTTGTTACCTTGAGGTGCTAAACAGAGTTGTGAGCACAAGAGTGAGAAAAAAAGGTCAGTTTTGCTACTATAGAATTGTCTTCTCATTTCATAGGAATCCACTGGCGCTGACACTGATATGTGGTTTCCCCTGGTTTCCCCTCTCCTCTGAGGTGTTATTTTTGTGAAAGTGCAAAGCAGCACCTTCCCAACAACATCTGTCAGCCAGGAAGACTGAGTATTTTTGGCATTTTCACAGGCAGAAATTATAGCACAGAAAACAATAGGTACAGTACCAATGATGCTGACAGGTATCATATGCATTTATATAGAAATTCCAGAAGAAACTGAAGTCCAGCTAATAAAACACTTTTCAAAGGGGAAATGGACTCTTTCTAGATGCCTGTCCTTGACTGCCCTTTTTCTAAAGAATCCAATTAATAGTCCTGAAAAATTTATTAACCACACTGTTTTGGTGGCTGGGATTTCCCTGTGCTATCTGAAAGGATAATCAGCCCATGGGGATGCTCAAAGCCTTTGCTGAGAGGGTCAAAACCTTCCCTCGCCAACAAAAAGCTGCTGCTCTTTTCCTGATATCTTAATGCCCCCATAAGTGGCAGAGAAAATCTCCCCTGCCCAAGAGCCCTGGGGGATGAGTGAATCAACACCTTACACAGCACCTGGTCTCAGGAAATGTTTATTAGTGATTGCTGTGTTATCTATTGGGGGGACCTATGTGGAAAAAATATCCCCATTTTTGCCCGCAGGAGTGCAATGTATTTGTTTTCACAGATTTGCCACGCACGGTTAGGCACAATTAGCATTTGCAGGAGGCCTGGGTAACAGGTTAGCACGGCCCCAAAATGGGGCTTTTCTCCTGAGAGCCCCTTTGAAGGTCAGGGCTGGAGCAGGTGTTGGTTCGGCTTCCCAACCCCGCTCGCCCGTACACCTCACTCCAGCTGTTATGGGGAGAGCAAGTGCAACTCCCCCACGGCTCCCCAAAGGCACTGAGTCAAACACCTCAGTACAGTGACAAAATTAGGGTCCCTAACGAGAAATTAGTGGCACTGTGGCTCTTGGTCATTCTGCCTTTTTATTATTACTGCTCATTAATTCTGCCCCATCTGCATGCAGGAGCCCCCATAAGTGACAGACACTCTGCAGACAAGGGACAAGGGTGACAGTCCCTCCTTTAGGACTAGAGCAGTGCTTGGAGCCTGTTAAATCTGAGATGTTAATCCATGAAGTTTGAGGCTACTACTTTCCAGCAGTACAGTGCATTTCAGAGCTAGGAAATCCCTCCCCTTCACTTGTACTTCTGAAAAACAGAAGATTTAGTTCAATTGACAGAGTGCGCTCCTCAACATTTAAAAATGCATTGGCTTGAATTTCTATTGTTAACTTGAGCTTTCTCTGAAACATATAAATTAGTGTTTGGCTGAGAATTCCACTGTAAGTTGCAGAATACGACAACTTGCACGATAGAGAACTGTGAAGCAAGATGAAGCATCCCCAGCCCCTTTGCCTTTAAAATGCCATGGAAGCACAGAGGCTCTCGGCAGAACACCTTATCTGCTCTGGAAAGCTGTGACTCTTCATCCTTTCCTTATGAAGACCCAGGGGATTGCTTACTTAGCATACACCAGAGGCAATGGATAGGGTGAGCAGCCACTGCAGCCAGAAACCCCCAGTACCGAGCACGGGCAATTCCCCTCCACAGGCAGAGACTTTGGAGCTGAATAGTGCTGAACAGAGAAGGAGCTGAGCGAGCCATGTGTGCCCGGGAAGAGCAGCCGCTCTCGCTCCGCTGAAAAGCAATGCAGTAAGTGCCGGGGTATTGCAGCAGGCACCGCTTCCCCGGGCTGATGGGCAGCTGGAGCCTTTGCAGCTTCTGCTGCGAGAGACACAGCCTCCGGTCCGGGAGCAGTGTCGGGGCTGCATGATTTTTGTTGCTGTTTCTGAACGAAGTGAAGGGATGGAGTGGATTTGCAGTGACAGGGACTGTGGGGTTTGCTTTGTGTGCCTGTGTGGGTGTTGCAGGGGACTGCTTGCTGTGTGTCCTGTGCTGACCTAGGACTGCTGGCTTTGGGGGGGCTTTCTGTGCTCGGGGACAGTGTTTGAACAGAGACCGTGCTGAATAACTTAATGTCAGCAGGCATTTGTGCTCTCCTTAATCGTGAAGCTTGTTTCCTGTGCTTGGGTGCAAACTATTTTCTGTCCTAGTACTAGGTACTCTGATGCTGGATTTACAGGGGCTGTGCCTTTGGGTAATGATGAATTGTAGATTGAAACTATGTGAATGAGTGCCCTGATGGTGGGTAATACTTTTATTTCACTTCAGCAGATATGGCTAATTTCTAGTTTATGGTAAATTCTTCACTGTGGTCTGGAATTGCAAATGCTTTTATGGTAGATAAATATTTGTAAGCAGTACTTTATCATAGCATAGCTTTGGCTTTCTTCAGATTCTGATGTTCTGTTTCTGTACTCTGCAGTAGCAGCCTTCTGTGCTGAGTAGGAGAGGGAAAGCATGAGTTAAAGTTTGCCTTATGTGAAAAAGGATTTTTACATAGTTTGAAAGTGTTTGCAAAACTAGCATTTGGGCAGTAATTGCAGGCCTTTGGAAAGATCTCTGCAGCATTTAAAGCAAATTTAACCATACAGTTTTTGTTCTGTTACTTAGAAACTAATACCAAGCTTCATTCCTCTGGTTTCTTGGTACAGCTTCCTCAGTGACTTATGAGCTCTGGCTTTAGGATAACTGCCTGCCTTCAGCCTCACTGCCATTTTGGGCTTCAGACATGTTTAACTCTTTAAGGCAATGTTTGCAAAATTTTTTTAAGAAAGCGGTATATGCAACTGCCAAAAGTTAGGGATTCTGTTTTTGCTGCTCAGTCAAATGTCAATAATTAATAGCCATTGATCTCTTGTAAAGGAGCTCTAATGAAACCGTTCTTTGGTTTTCCCACTCAATATTTGTTTATAAGTTTGAGATTATTTAGTTTTTGTAAAATATTCACATAATGAAGAAAGAAATATTCCTCTGATATATCTGTCATTCTAGTTTTGAGCAAAATTTGTAGCGTCACTAATTTGAAGGGGTAATTCTCAAAAATTAGGAAAATAAAGTTCAGCTTCTTCTTAAAGAGTTTTTGCAGAGATGCTCCTGAAAATGCGTGTAATGTTTAGTCCCAGGCACAGCTGATGAGACCAAAAAATACCCTGGAAGTTATGGCACCTTTTCACTCCTGTGCAACATGCGTGTCTTGGAGTTTTCTCCTTGAGATTAATGCTCAGGTACTGAAAAGAGATATTTCCTCTGGCACTGCAGTCAAGAGAATTTTCTCCTTTTCATCTAAGAGAAGCCTTGTGACATATGGTGCTGTTGAGTTGCAATTGCTAAGATAATGCAAAATTATTAAGTGATAATTATTCTTCATTAGCTGTACAACTTTGAAGATGGACAAATCTACAAGGAGGGTGGATCACATCTGAATCTGATCTGCTCGCCTCCCTTTCTCTCCGAATCCAACATCTGCCCTTCTGTTTACGAGCCTTTGATAGGTGCTGTAGCTGCTCTCATTTAAGGACCTGAACCTAAGATCAGTGCAATTTTTCCAGTCACAGCTTCACAATCCGTGTGTGCCTCATCTGCCCCCATTTTCTCCATCTAGATTTCCAGCAAAGCCAGCAGCAAACTTGGAAGATATGAGAATTTACTATAAGATATCTCTGACTGAGCATTACAAAGTTAGAGTGGGTGTCTCTGTCATGAGGAAGGAGCAGGGATTTTACCTGTAACTAAAACGTGCTCAGAACACGTAGTTTTGGTGACATTATCATCAGATATTTTCAGGTGAACTAACTCCGGTAATTTAACAAGCTATTGTTTTCAAATTATTTCCTCTGAGGTACAAAACGGGATGGAAATAAATGCAAAGAAGGAGTTGGATGTTGGAAAGTCACTGGATTCATAATGAGAATCACAAGACAAAAAGAAAGATTATGTCTGGTTTTATGCTTTCATGCAATTCTGAGTCTTTAATCAAAATGTGTTTCCTGAACTGGAACCTCAGAATTATTTGCCAAATACTATTGTTCATGTCAAATGTAAAATGGAGAACATTAGGTATAAAATCTAATTTCTCAGTCTAGAGTAAGCATATTAGTAATCAAAGGTTTTCACCTCATCTAGTCTGTAAGTAACCCTGGCAGGAGCCTTGCCTCAGAAGTCAAGTTCACTTTATTGCATTGCAACCTGAGAGAGAAACACGCAAAGGGAAGTTTACTAATTTTGTCCTACATTGCCAGTAATGAGCTGCAAGTCAATTTAATTAATGAAGAGTAGCTGCTCACCATTTGTAGTCACCTGAACTACTTTAATTTGCATCACTGTATTCCTACCAGGTTTTGACATGTGGAAGCACGGACAGCTTTCCCTGACAGTAAGAAATATGACTGCCATTTAAATACCAGAGGCAAAACTTCCAGTACAAAACTGGATAAAAGGATATACAGTGGGTGGACAAATATGCTGCACGATTGCAAAGCCCAGTGAAAGTGTGTGTCATTGTTGCACCAGGAGCCAATGGCACGGACGATGTCACATTAAAAACCACAACATCCAGCACGTTCTCAAAGAGATAAGTTTAGCTGTGTTCATTCTAGAGCGGGGAATTTTTGTACCATGCTTAGTAGAACTGCCATGTTGATAAAGAAATACATCTTACAGCTAGTGACATCCAAAATGTGCCACATACATAGTCAATACTTTCTGACTACAAAAGAGAGGACATTTTCTTCCTTTCTTGTTTTTCAAGGGTAAACTTTCTGATGGCGTCAACTATTTAGATATGCTGCATAGTAATTATTTTATTCATATGTATGAAAGAAAATATCTTAGAATCTTCATTATACTTATCTGCTGTGAGCATCAAGATTGAATTTAATTGGGATTTTCAGATATATGCTTAGACAGTCCATTTTCAACAACAAAATGAATATGCTATTATTTTCTACTATCACTTCTTTCCAAGGGCAATTACTTAATACTCTGTAATAGCTACAATTTAGGATACTTCATTTGCCACAGTGACTCTCCTCACTTTCCACACCCACACAAACCCCAGAACCTACCGTGAGTAAAGCAGCAGTGCAGTTCCATTCAAGGAGGATTAAAGGACTAAGATTGAGTACTTCCTAAAGCCTGCAGCCTGAGCTGTCGTTTAAAACAGGAGCAAAAATTATGTACCTGCCTTTCCCAGTGCTATTCAAAAGGTGTAGCTATGCACACAAAAACCATGCAGAATTAGAAAGATCACATGCTATGTTTGGCAAAGTATCTTCAAAGTGCACCTGGTAAGGCAGGGCGACCTTCAGAAGGTGCAGAGGAACTGGCCCACAATTCCATCACCTTCTGCGTCTACTCCTTAAAGCTTTAGGCAAGAATTCTGGCATCTGGCTTTTTGGAGGATAATTCAGGACACTGAACTTGAAAAGAAGTCTGTGGAAGTCTGTATTCTAACAAACTTAGTCATGAGCGGCAAACTGCAAATCAGTATCTGATTTTCACTGAAACATCTGGAAGAAACTCCAAATGCCGTGTGCTCAGCTCTGAATCTTCATGAGTTCATGGAACTTTTAATGATCTTTTCTTTCCTTTTGGACACAAATACAAAGGAAACAGTGTTTGAACTAAACAAGGGTTTGCTTGAACGGTGGCTGCAGAGACACACACCTCTTCTCAGCATTATTTTAGCATTTGAGTTTCAAATCTATTTCATCCAGCCCTGGGGAGACTAAGCCTCTTGGGATCCTATTCATGATACTCAGAATTCAGGCAGCCAGAGAGATTCCTAGACAGGAAGAACATTGTATCCCCCAGTGTCAGTTAGGACTTTGTTCAGAGGGAAAGATGAGGAAATGAAACAGAAGGTTGCTTAAAACACAGATGGTCACATTTCTTCTGCTAGAAACAGGGAATGATTTATTTCTTTTTATCATAAATCACAGGTTTTCCTTCAAGGATTTGCTTTAGAATTTCAATCAGTGCTGATGGCTGTAAAGAATCACATGCCCAAGCAAATCTAAACTACCTGGTGGAAAAGCCTTCTATTTCTCTCCCTGCCCCATCTGATTGATTTCATGATTACTAGACAATTTGCTGCTTCACACATTTAGTTTGTCTTAAAAACCAGTCCAAGGCAGCTGATGTCACCCATCCAACTTTGTTTCCACATTCAAATTCAAGCTCCCACTCTCTCTGTCAGCATCACCAATATATCTATGACTTCTTACCAAATAACCATATCACACCCTATGTTGCAGAATTGTTTTGGATTTTCACCAGTCTGGTTTAGAATTCAGCCCTCAGTCTCAACATAATTCAGCTGGGAGGAGATCAATTATAAAATCACACAGTGGTTTGGGTAGGAAGGAGCCTTAAAGCACATCTCATTCCAACTCCCTGCCATGGGCAAGGAATCTTCACAGAGCAGGATGCTCAGAGCTCCATCCAGCCTCTCCTAGAACACTTGCAGGGAAGGGATTTTTAAAAAGCCTGGTGAGAGCCATGAGCCACATCAGATACTACGAAAAAATTGTGGGAATGAAAAGAAGAGGAAACCTCAGCTACCAACACAGAGGGAGCCAATTTTTGTCAGTAAGATCTTGTCCAGAAAGTGTCTCCCATTATTAGAAGTCCAAATAATGATAAGTCATAATTGCTCAAAGTCAAGAAACTCAAAGTAACCAAACCAAAAAGACTGAACTCTGAAAAAATAAACATTGCATTCATTTTGTCTTCCATTTTGGGGTATTCTTAAGGATTTATGCTTCAAAGCTTTCATCTTCAAGCATATGAGAGCATTTTAGAATAAAGAATTTTATATCCTTGCACAGTAACCTCAGCAGAGCTTCAAAAGCATCGCCACATATGAAAATCACACAAGGTTAAAATTTAGGTAATCCCTATATTGAGAATCACAACTTTACAAAACATTTCTTGCTTCTGTTTTGGTTTTATTTTTTACAACATCACATGATCGTCTTTGTGTCTTGCAGCCAGCAGAAATGATTCCCAGGAAGAAAAATTGAGAGATTTTCTACCATGTGCATCAGCAAACCACCAGAAAATGGTGTTTTCTGGATTATATTCTGCCTCTGAGTTCACTGTATCATCACTGCAGTTTTGCAAGTTGCAAGCAAAAGGCAGCCAGAATGAAAATAACCAAGTAAAGCTGATCCAATTCTTGTTCAGCTGCAAAAGTATTCAGAAATATCTCTCCTTACTCTTTTCAGGTGCTATATTTGGTCAGCACTCTGAGGCTGACTCTCATTGTATTCTCTCCCATTCAGACTCTGTCACACCATTGCAGCCCTGGCAGTTCTCATCTCCGTGTTCACTATGGGTGTTTTCTGGGAAGAAGCAGATTCTCCTGTTTGGAAACACCTGCTCATTTTCCTTCTGCCACATCTTAGTAATGAGCTCTTTTAAGAATTGCCTGGAGAATGGAAACAGGTTGGTAATAGCAAGGAAAAAAAAAAAAAAAAAAGACAAAACAAACTCAGAATTGCATCTGTGAAGGAGTTTTTCCCCAGCTGCCTCCTGCTTTGGGTCTTGATCCCATATCCATGGGAGGCAGTGAGGAGACTCCCACTGACTCTGCATCAGAACCTAAAAGACTTCTATGGAAGGCAGGTTGGGAGTCATTTTGGTGATGTTTATGAACAGAAAAAAAGATGTGCAGGACCTTGCAAACCCTGGCCATGGTGAGCACCCTCTCCTGGGCAAACCCCCAGCTCCCCTCAGGGCCTTTATTTGCCTAAGTCCCACACACATTGAACATTCATAGCTGGGCTGTTATAGGCAATGAAGTTTTGTTCCATCCTCTTGTTTTCTGTATTGTCTTGATTTAAATTATGTGCAGAACAAAGAAAATAATATTTTAGAAGAGGAATGAAAGCATAATACAGGCACAAATAAGATTTGGTTACAGATAGAATTAAAGTAGATGGAGTAACTTTCTTTATGAAGAAATACTGCACCTAGGGAGGGTATTTTGTATAATTCTCCATAGCTTGGGATTTGGTTTTAAAAGCCTTTTGGATACCCTTAGATCTCAAAATGTGGAGAAAACCAGCAAGGGAATGTGTCTCTTTTTTTTTTATATTTAAAGAACTTCCTTAACATAATCCCTGTAAAACCGAGATTTTAGTGCGAAATAATAAGTGCATAGAAACGAAGCAGATTCTCTGAAAGAAACAAAACCCAAAAAAACCCCAAATAAATCAAGATCTGGAAAGAAAATGCAAGCAGCATATATTCCACAGTAAGTTTCCTTAAGCAGTATTTAGTGCTAGGGCATTTCCTGTCTAATGTAAGAGCACAAGCAGCGGGTCCCAGCCCGTCTCTCCTGACGAAGCAGCCGAGCCTTTCAGCCAGCAGCCAAGGAAGGGGTATGCTCGTGTGCTGCTTCATTTCAAGCTCACTGGACAGACTTGTACAGCAACCTGTCAGGATTGCTGACATCAGTATTTGTCTCCAAAACTACCCTGTGACACTGGGATGACTTAAAAGGACACTATCGAGCTGTTGGGAAGCACAGTCTGCACAGAAACCATCACTGTATAAGAGGAAGAGGTTAAGTAGCAGTAAAATACAGAGAGGGCATTTAATTTATAATTGTGTTCAAGTACACACACAGATGCAAACCTTGGGGCTCATCTTTGGGGTTTCCACCAGCTGCTCACTAAAAAGGGGTGCTAGGAAGGACTTGGGAGCCACTGGAGCCCACAAACAACACAAGATTTTTGTAGCATTTGTCTGCATCATGAAGACAATATACGAAGTTGCTCATGAAACAAAAGAAGCTCAGAGATTTTCTATTCCTCTTCTTTGTTTTTAACACTCTGTGTTTCCTTCCCTGAGCCTGTAGACCTGAAGGAATAGCACCTTACAAGCACTGCTCCCTGCCCGTGGGCAAGGGAGGCACAGATTAAATACAGCAGAGATGGAGCTACATGTGCTGCCTGACTCAACAGAACAGCTTTCTGCTTCCCCTGCCCCTGGGATCTTGCTTTGAAAGTCATGTTATGCTTTCAGGTGAATTTAATCAGTCACCATCCATGAGAAAACACCTCAGCTGACTGCTAGGCTTTTTTTCCTTTTGGTTAGCACGGAAGTGTCCTACTAATCATGGAACAAACTCTTCTGTGATGCTTGCCTGAGTTTCAGATGTCTGGACATGCTGCATGTGTGGTAGGTGAAACTTCTCAGCCTACAGATTGCAAATACAAGGGATCAGTCTCACCCTTTACCCTGCAGTTACCACTGCTGTCATAGCAACTTGGCCCCATATATTCAAAGTTTAAGTGTGTATGTAAACTTGCTGCCCTCAAAACCATTTCTACGTGCTCCAGTGACTTCATTGGACCACATTGAATTCTTCTTAGTTAAAATTCACAGGAGTTATAGTTTAACACTGAAAGGGGCAGACTGGCTGTGTAAGGTTACCAGCCTAGGCTGAGGTTTTTTATGAACTCGGATTTAGTGATTTAAACTTATTTGGTTTTCTGAGATGGTCTAGAGCTCACAGGCAGTGTATTACTCTGTCTTGGCTGACAAGAGGTAACTTCTAAAGATGCATGACCTTGGTTTCTTGCTGTCTTGGAAACATAATAATAACCCTACCACACTGGAAGTAATACTTTTTATTGAAGTTCCCTACCCCATCTGCAGTTAAGGCCATGTTATGTGCTCTGCCACAGTAATAACAGAAACACATCAACATGAACCTTGCTGGAAATAGCTCTAGCACAGCTTTGAAAGCCATTTTTTCAGATGAATGAAGTAAGGAGAAACTTTTCATCTCCAGGAACATATGAGCCTTTCTAGTGCACTTCCAAGCTTGCCCAACTGGAAGCAGGAGCTGTAGCAAACTGCTGTGGAGCCTGTTTGGAAGCTGACTCCAGCACAGGAATTGAAATAAATGAATTTGGCATCTAAAAGGAGGTTTTGTGGAGTCAACGCTTTCTAAGCAGAGGACAGAGAGAGATTTGGCAAGGGTGGTGCATACATTATTGACATTTTAATGTCACAAAGGGGTAATCCCAGGTCTAACTCTGAGCCAGCTGAACTTGTTGTGGTCTTGAAGCCCACCCTTCTCAGGTGTAGGGCTGAAGTGACAGCCTGTGTGGGCAGGGGAGCGTTAGACACTGTCAGAAAACACACACATGCAAAATAAACACCCCACCCTTTTTGTACTAACCTGTGATTTTCTGCATTCCTTACTACCCACCCACCAAAGGTAGAGCTTTTATGTGGATAGTCGTCAGAGAATGAGCATGGGAATGCTGAGAAAATAAATAATTTATGCCTGCTTTTCGTTGTTCAATCCTAAACACTTTTTTAAAGGAATCTTTCCAAAGTGGAAATCAATGATGGTTGGCATCATTCTCAGAACATTGCCTCGGGACACGGAAGTGCACAAATGCTGCTGATATTTTGGACACAGTGCAGAAGAATTCTTCAAGTGATTTTCCATCTCCCAGGAAAAAAAATATTGTATTTTCCTATTTGCATTTGGACAACTATTTGTATCTTAAAGCAGGTATCTGCAAAAGATCCATGCCTGCAGCATTTTTAAAATGAATAGCAGAGAAGAAAATAACACTGGCAGTCTAGCACAATTTTTTCTGTTGGATTTGGTAAGAATGGGATACTCTGTGTAAAGAAAGTTGTGTTTCCTTATTTGTGTAGGGATCAGAACCGTTGTCTTTAGCTTTCTTTTCTCCTGACAATTTGTTCCTGTAATCTCCTTATGTTCCTACATTAAAACCTTTGGCTAAATTGAGAGGTAGCTCAACTGACAATTTAAGCTACACATTAGTAAACATAACAGGAGGCAATGGAACAAGTCACCCCACAAGGAGAGAAAAACAGTGAACAACAGAAATCTGTGCTGCCTCACCTACTTCTTATTCCTTCTTAAAAAAAATGTTTCCTGCAACATCTTTCTTCCTCCTTTTGCAAGTTACATCTGCTCACACAACGTTTGTGATGTGCAGAATAGTTTGCACTGTGGTTAGGTCTGTTCTGAGGAGATAATAATGGATATTAATCAGTGGCAAGCACGGGAACTGCGTGTCTGGAGGACACAGAGTCTGAGCACATCCAGGGGAGTGAAGTGCAAGACTTGAGATGGGCCCAGTGACCTTGTCTGGGGGCACACAGAGCTCCTCAAAATGGCTCAGCATCAGCTGAAAGCATCTTCTCCAAGTGCAAGGTGTGTGGTGTTACAAAACCCTAACTCAAAAATCACCCGGCAGGGGACTCCAGGTCACCCTTGTCAGGAATGGGGGGAGAGAGGCAGAGGAGCTCTGGGAACCTCTCAGAGAGCATTGCCATCCCTGTTCCTCTGAAAGGATCAGGGGCCATAACCAGCACAGCAGACACAGTACTGCAAACCTGTTTCTGCAAGAAAACCAGGACTGCCTCAGCCAGAGCTTGAGCAGCACCACCAAGATGCTCAGTTCTTGGGGGAGGAAGGGGCCTGTGGAAGGAATAATTCTAAAGCACCAAACCAGAGCCCCAGCTCCCTGGCTAGGACATTTTCCTTGCTTTTGCCCCTCTTCACCACATGATCCAACAAAGTGTCTCACCCATCGACTGTCTGGGAAATGTGATAAGTTTGATCAGGAAAAGAAAAATTTCTCCCCCAGCTCTGTTAAATTCTGTGGGTGTCCTGAGAGAAGATGATCTTTGGACAGCAGCAGAATATATGATTGCAAGCAGACAGTAATTTTATTACACAACTGCCCAATAGCACTTCTCTGAAATATTTTGAAGTTCTGTGGCATAGAGAAAGTCAGCATTTTTCAAAGCAGTTTAAACCATAAAACAGAGTAGTAACCAGCAGGGGAAAATAAGAATAGCTGTTCCTTCAGAATTTTTGAGTGATTAGACTAATTTTCAACCTTTCCTGTACATGATGTATTATTTAATCTCCCACCTTACTTCATAGCAGCAAACAACAGTCTATTCTAAACCTCTGTTTTTCCTCCATTTTTAAAGCATTACTCTCTAAAAGAATGGATTTTATCAAAATGCTACTGTAAGAGAGAGGAGAGAGGAGGAGCAGCTCCAAAAAAGGTTCAGATGGCTGTGCCAGTCCTGCTGCTGTGCCATGTCACTGCTGCTGTCAAGAATATTCCTCACCTTGAATGCCAAATCAAAGAGAATTTTAAAATAAGGAATAAAATTAGAAGATCAAATATGTAGAGGTGAGGAAAGTGGGATCTGGTCCAGTACTTGCTATATTCTTTCCCATATTTTTGTTATCATGAAATCAAAATCAGTAAATGCTCCAACTGCAATTTGTGTCAGAGTAAAAAGGAGAGGAACAATCAAGTTTCTACAATTTTTTTTTTTTACTTTTTATCACATAACATGGGCTAACTACTTTGCTTTTTTCCCCTGCTTCATCTCTTTGTAAGGTTATCTTAAGGAGTTTCCTCCCACTTTATTTGAAGAACTGAATACAAAGGATGCATTCTGTTTCTAAACAGATTTGCTCAGCAAAATTTTCTGATTTCTGTTCTTACAGTTTCCTCTCATTGTATTAGCACCGTTTTTTCCCCCACACAGTTTTTTCTAATATAAACTTGCATTAACATGTTGCTTATTGGGCCCATAAACAAATTAACATACAGGGTGTTAAATACCTACTAAAGGTCTTGTAAAAATACATTTAGCAGGCGACAATGTGTTTGAATGAATAATCATCACATCCAAATAGAAAAGATGATTCTATGTACCTCTTTCTTTTAGGTGTTTTTTTAGATCTCTGTAACTTTCTGAGAAGCTGTGCTTAAAACACTGGTGTGAATACAGAGCAGAAAATCTGAAGTCATTTACTCTCAATCCTTCTCAAAAATACACTGCATTTGCTTGTACAGCACAGCAGCTCCAGGGATGCTGAAAGGCTGCTGTGAAAATCACTGCCCCGTAAAGTCCTTGCTGGCTACTGTTTAGAAAAGAAATTTGTGAAGGAATAAAAGCACTTTTTCACCAGGTCACAAAAAAGGAGAAGGAAGAAATAGTTTCCAGTTGCTGGAACTAAAAAAGGCGAGGAAGTGCAAGTGCATGCAAAGAGGGAAAAGCACAATTCTCCCTTGCAAAAAGGAAGGAATGATGTGTAAAAGGCATTCAAGAAAATACTTCTAGCCCAGCCACAGGAAAGATTTGTGTATAATCAACTTCTGTTTGCTGCAGAGCAGTTGCCGACGTATTTTCATGCAAGCTGATGTTGTTTTCCCTGCTTGAGTGGCATAGCAATAATAAATACATTTATTATTCATTAAATGCCTTCAAAATATTTTAATATGCCTCAGCATTTCCAAGGTGTTCAAATCACAGCAGTAAAACACCCTGCTCACATAATTTGCTGCCCTAACAACTGAATACTACAGTTTATAGTTTAAAGTTTCTGAGTGCACATTTTCAGACAGAGTGGAGAATCACTTCAGGTATCTGGAGTCAAACCCTTAAAAAGAGGTTTCCTCTTAAAAACCACACCCCACCCACCCATCCTCCTCAAAAAAAAAGATGGCATTATATACAGTTCAATTCTCCCATATTTTAAAACAAGATTCATAAAATTCACCAAGTTCAGAGGTTGTCAAATAAGGAAAAGAATATTTTGTAGGTAAAGGCAGACCAATGGACAGGTACTGTACTATGTGCATGCATTGTTTTGTGTGATTTGGTTTGTTTCTTTTCTATAC
>VZSE01013033.1:384470-469159 GCA_013398275.1 Promerops cafer
AAAAACCAAAACCAACCCCTAACCCCCCCCCACCAAAAAAAAAAAAAAAACAAACAAAAAAAAAGAAACAACCCAAAAAACAGGAGAGGAATGAGGGATTGAGATTCTGTCTCATGGTTTTCTCTGCTTGCTGTTTGGAAGCAAGTCTTCACGTTGCTGACTTCACTGGCCACAGGGTCGCAGCCTAGATTTGCATGATGGAGAGCTCTGCATAGCATTTCCTGAGTGCCACTGCATGCCAAAGCAGATGGCAGGTGATTTATGGTCTTCCTTGTTTATGGGGATAAAGGAGGAGAGAATTATGCCTAGATCACTGTGTCCCAAATAAATCCTTAAGGTTATCAAGTTTGCACAGCTCTGTCTTATGTTAAGTTTATGCCAAAAAAAAAAAAAATTAAAAATCAAAATAAGAGGAAGTGAACCACTGAAGCAGAATGCACAGGGAATGTACCAAAGCACATAGTGCTTATTTATCTACAGCTGAACCACATCAACCAGGGAGAAGTTTTATTCCCAGTCACTGCTCAGAGCTTCCAGTGAAACACTCCCAGGTTATATTATTGTCACCAAGTCCAGCATTTGGTGAACTTTATCTGCAATTAGAGTCTGGCCATAAGCAAATAAATCTAAAAGCTAAATAGTTTTCCTTCTTAAAAGATTAGCACTTGAAACATCTAACTGCAGTTACCAACGTTGTGTCCTGTGAAATACAAAGAGAGAAATCATTCAGAGACCTAAGAGCAGCCTGTGATAAAAGAGCAGTAACATGAGATACTCAGCCCTTTCAGCAGCCTGGAAATGACTGCTGCCATTCTTGGAGAGGGTTCAGAGACACTGGAGACATGATCCTAACATGACTGAGACTGGCAGAAACCTCTCACCAAGATGCAAAATAAGGCTAAAAATGAATATGTGATGGTGTTATTTACTGCATGTCTCCCAAGTAAGAATATGGAGCTCCAGGAATGCAGAGGATGTTTCCCAGAGGTCTGGCCTGGGCTGTCTTCTGTGACAGAAGTGCCATTTGTGATCTTCAGCACATCCCAGGAGCCCAGGCTGTTTTTGTCATCTGCTAACATCACTGCAGTTTGAAACTTAAAAAGGATCTTGTTACACCCCTGGCTGAAGACTTATCCCAGGGAGTTCCCTTTTTGCTACAAGAACTCTTGCTTCCATATTAATAAAGTCAGGCATTGACAAATTTGCTGTTGATTAGGGCAAATGCTGCTGCAGGGGTTATACGAGGCTGTGGTCTCAGTCAATGTGCTTTAGGATTTACCATTCTGTTCCAAAATGAAAACGTGCAATTAAATGCTCTTGAAAATGCCCTGTGCTAGGAAGAAAAGCCTTCCAAAATAGATTTCTATCTGCTTGGTCCAAGTCCATGGTTCTTTAATGTTTCTGCAGGCAGGAATGGTTTTGTCCTGCAAGACAAATACCCATTGATTTGAGGTTCTAATGACTGCTAGGTCAGGCTTCCTATATTATTTGTTTAATTAATTTTTCTGACCTTCCTCCCATTTAATGCTTGGGGTGACAAACTTCCATTTTAGCAGCTGTGTGGATGTTAGTCTGAAGCACTCAGGATGTCAAAGGCTTTGTATTAATTTACTAACCTAGTTATTTTAAACCTTTTTAAAAATAATATGCACTGTCAGCACAGATTTATGATTTGGTTTTTTTCAGCCCAATCTCATATCACCTATCACATGGATTAAAATTAATTCATACACATACAGGAAAGAGATGGCTGCTGTTTCTTGAGATATGAGGAAACCATCTGAGGTTTCCAGGGAGGATTCCAGATAAATGCATTAATTTTAAAAATTGAAAAGTTCCTTCCTACTCTAATTAGCAATGCTTTAATTTTCTGCCTCAACATTCAGTAATAAAGGTGGAGACTGGGAGAAGTGCCATGTCCAGTACAGAGGCTGCAGTGTACAGGCAATTCCAGGTGCCATCCAGCAAACCAAGCACAAACTTTAAATCTGACAGTATTAGTTGGACTTGGGTTAAAAGTCAAAGGCATAGGAATAAATTGGTTCTTGAATCCTTCCTAGAAACCCCTGTTCTCATTCAAGTCTTAGCTCAGTTGGTTCAAGCAGGGTGGGCTCAATCCCCATATGGACCCTTCACTCAAGAGCTAGACTCAATAATCCTCATGGGTCCCCTCCAGCTGAGAACATTCTGTGAATCCGTGAAGTGTTAAGTGAGTCTACAAGAAATTAGGAATCTAAATGCAATTATATATCTTGTCCTCACTGCTTTATTCTCAGGTCTGCCCTTAGTACCTATTTAAAGCCAGGCATGTGGTTAAATCCTTGCATGAAAACTGCATTCAGATAAGTGACCTAAAATTAAAGTATCCTGTATATTTGCAAATCAGATTTATTTTGACAACAGGTTAACATAAGACACAGATGAGACATAGAGCCTGGAGCAAGATGGGTTGTGTGATTTAGGGCTCTGCAGTTAGAGACAAGGCCCAGAGATGCTGCCTTTCAAATGTGCTGTTCAGGCTCTGCTGTCTGCACACCTCCCTGTGAACTGGAGCAGTTGCCATGCTACTTCATGGAAAATATTTATTATGTCAGTGATTTATTTAGTCTATTTAAAGAAGGTGGAATAAAACAATGGGCTGGCCATAATGATTATGCTGTTGTTATTTCTTTTTTAATTAATATTGAGCAACCTGTACTGCAGCCAACTTCAAGATACTTCAGAATTGCACTTCTCATTCTCTGGCTGGAGAACAAAAGCCTTGGTAGGATAAACAATGTTTTCATTCTAGGACCCTACAGAAAACTACTTTCGTAGTATCTTCCTTGCACAGAGAAAAGAGACTTGAATTTCCTGCCTCATCTTACAGGGAAAATACTCACCTTTTTTCCTCCATCTCTGAGATATGAAATATAAAACTCAGAAACAGATGCAGTCCCAGGTCTGAAGTTCCCACACAGGAGAAACTCAGTTCCTGTCTCACCATGCTTCTTTAACTCAATGCAATATTTACCAGGATAGAGCCAGGCACGGTCCCCCTCACCCTGCTGGCCTGGGATAAATGATTTTTTCCACCTGTCCATCCCAAAGCCTCTATCCCCTCCCTCCCTGCAGTTTGCCAGAGTGGCTGATCCTGTGCTCACTCCCAGGCCTGCTCTGGGTTCTTGAGGGGGAAGTTTATTAACACATTCAAACTGAAACACCACAAGAGTTTTATATCAGGGATTTGCCATCGGGGTAGAGGGAAAGAAATAAAGAAAAGAACAGCTGGGCACAATGCCCCCAGCTCAGCATGTCTGATCACCAATCTCTGCTTATTTCTAGAAGCTGAATGTTAGATTAACCACTGGAAAGACTCTTTCAGCTCATGTGGGAGACAGCAGGGTTTTGGTGCTGATAGGGGCAGGTGGCTGTCAGTACCAAGTGATACTCTCTGAACTCTGGAAAACCCTCTGACCCAAAGACATGAAGCTAACCACAAACTCATCCTGGTGCAATGGTGTAATACCATGTTGTGTTAAATCCACAACAGAACAGCCTTCAGAAGCTATTTTAATCAATTAAGAACAGTTGGACCCTTTAGCACATAGTTACCATCATCTACTTATTATGCACTTAAAATGCAATTATAGACAGGAAAATAATGTTCGTTTTCTATTGGCCTCGTTTTCCTTGAGTGAATTAAGTCTGCTTCTCATCTGCATTCACAGTCCCAGCTGCTTCCTGACTGAAACAGATCCTGTAGGCTTTTTATATCCAGTAGCAATGCAGCAAGGCCATATGTAAGGCCAGGGTGTGTGGGGGAGCTAGGATGTCTCCTGGCTCCTGAATTATTAGGCTGTTCCAAGTTCCAGTGCAGAATCATTCCCTGCGTGGTGATTCATGAGGTAGCAAAGAACCTAGATCCAGTTCCCAGGCTGTGTTTTTAGGGTTAGAAAAGCAATGTTGCTTCTCAAGCTTAAAAAAACCATAACAGAAGGGAAGATAGTTTTTAGAGTCCCTGCCTATAACAGAGCAGGTCTCTGAGGCTGTTAATTATCCAAGATTGGTGGTAAAGTAGAAAAGGTGAATGTGTAGCAAAGGAGTTTTCCTAAACATATATAAATAGCAAACCATTACACTTTCACTGGAAGAAGAGAAATTTGCAGATAGGGCAACGCTCAAGAACTCCCAAGCCCACAAATGTTTGTGTTCCCTGAGTGTCATTGATGCAAGTCACTTGCTGCCATAATTAGCTTTGTCAGAAGACCTGAAATAGAGGGGGGTGGAGAGGAGTCCCTGCAGTACAAACTGATGGGGCCATGCACCAGGGTGGTGTGTGGAGAGGATACCCCCAATTCCTTAAATCTGCTTTCCTTCCTAACCACAGCATTTACAGGGTCATTTGATGGACAGACATGCAAAGGCTGGCCACGTTTCACCAGTAGATTGCTCCACAGTTTCAAGGTTATATTTATGAGAAACCTGCCAAATGCTTTAATTGGTGTTCACTGCAGTAGGTCACCAAGGAAAAAAAAAAAATCAAAAAAACCCACCCCAGGGCAGCATTCAGGAAACTACTTCACAGGAGAAGTCTTAAGTTGTGACAAGACAGCCTATCAGACTTCTGGAAGACTTATTTAAACTACACCTTCAGTAGATGGCAAAGGAATGATTTGGACACTGTTCTTTGGGATCAAGTGCAGGTTTTTATGCTGCTACTATAATATTTAAACAGTTCCTATTAAATATTGCATATCAATAGAACTGGCTATATCAAACAGCAGATAATTGCTGGCACTTATTTTTCAAAGTCAAAACTCTGCTTGAACTTCCCTTTGAGAAAATTAGGGGTTTATTAGCTGGCAGACAAGGGGAAGTGATTCCAAGGGCAATTTGGCTTGGGAATGCAGTGTTCCCATCAGAGCATCCTTTCTGGCAGGGAGGCTTTCCTGAGAAAGTTCAGCAGGGTTTCCCAAGACTGTTTGAAAGCTCTCAGACCTGATTTTATGGAGTCCTTGGAAGATGTTGAGATGGTATTTTCAGACATATGAACCCAGCAATGCACAAACCCCACTGCCTTTCTCACTGCAAAGTCAGTAGTGAGTCAGTGCACGGAATAAAAAAGGTTGAGGAGGAGGAAGTTTAAAGTTTGTGTTTGTCATGCCACTGCACAGTGTGGGAAATGCCAAGTGTAGGCTGCCAGCCCATACATCCCACTGATTTCACAGAGGTGTCTTGGAAGCACAAAGTTTATTCACTGAGTATCACACTCTCCTCAGCCCCGACCCACCAGATGTAAATAGTGCTGCCCTTGATTTTCCTGCTCATGAGGGACATTTACCACAACCATGGTGGCATTTGTGTTTTGCTTAGCCCCAAAGCTCTGGGTTAAAGTGAAGCAGTCAGAAGTTTCCAGCTGCCCACAGTCTGCCTGGTTGAAGTCAATGCAGTTTTTATGAGGCATTTTATTATTAAAGTAATTTCTCTAGAAATCAACCCTCCCACTGCCAGTCCAACATCTACAAAACTAATTTAGTTCAAGGGTGCTTGCAGTCAGGTAAATAGAAGCCAGACATTTTTCTCTGCTAGGGGAAAGCCATTCAAAGAGCAGTACCCAGCCATGTGCAGGCCATATTTTAGCATGCCCATAAAGAGCTATTTTCTAGCTGAGTGCTGTATATCTCACAGCTTTTGAATGGTTTGCAGTTGCAGTGCTCCCTCAGCAGAGGAAGGGTGCCCGAGGCAGCCCTGCCACACGGGCCCCATTATTTACTCTGTGAATCACTCCAGGGCTGCTGACCTCAGTAACACAGCATGCAGCAGGCTGTGTGTGAGCAGGCTCCCCAGCCTTCTTCCCACACTCCATCTACTTTAGCCACCAGCCTGTGCATGACTTTCCTACCTAAGGCTTGGCATATTCACAAGAACTGAATTTTATAGCACTCTCAGGCTACTTTCCATTGCTGCCCCCCCTCAGAGCTGAGGGTGCAGCTCCAGGACATGGATAGAGATGTTGGAGGAAATCTCCATTTGCAAAGCTCAGTTGGCAGAGCAGACTGAGTGAAGGCAAAGCCCAGACTTACAGACTGGGGGGCAGCACTGGGGGTTTCTGCTGTTCAAAGAGCTTCCTTGTACCTTTGCTTAAAGTCCTCTCAGTTAATAATTAGTTTCAGTAATTCAGGAAAATAGAAGTCATAAGATTTTATTTGCCTTCTTTTGGAAGTGTTAACTCCTAAACTCAGGTTTAGGAAGTCTGTGCTTCGCTGTTAGAGGTGACTTGAACAATCCTGCTCTAAACAGACAACTTGAAACAAAACATGGCCCCTTGCCTTGTCCTGCCATAGATAATCCCTGTGACTGTGTTAGCTGCCCCTGCACAAACCCTGAGCATCTCACACACCTCTGCATGCCAGGCTGTACCTACACAAAGGTTCCCCCCAAAAAGAGAATGTATATTTTAGTATAGAGGGAACCATTTTCCCCCAGCCACAGCATCCAGATCATTCTTTGTGTTAATCTGCAGTGACATGGGAGAAGATCTGAGGCTTTTTTTCCTGTGAATCAGAAACACTGTAGGACTGGGCAAAACCAGTTGCCCTTGTTTGCCTTCTAAGAGAAGACCTATGCTGAACCATGATGGAGTTAAAATCTCCTTCTGCCACTTCACTCCCCCCCTCCTCAATCAAACCCCAGTTTTAAGTCTGGCTGTTGCTGGCACATGAGCAGGAGCAGCTTCTGAGCACAGCACTGATGGAACAGCACCAGGCAGAATTGCAGCTGAGCACCTGAAAAGCAAGGGCTGTTTTTGAGCTCAGTGTCCTGTCCTTCCAGATGCTCCAGGCTCAGCTGCAGCACACTGAACCTGTGGGAGATCTGGAGTCATTCCCTACCTTGAGGCTCATCACTAGGATCATCTAGAAGACCTTGCAGGGAAAACAGTCCAAAGAATACTTAGTAAAAAAGAAAAACTCAAAATTCAGTTTCAGATCCTCATTTGCACATTTATAAAAATTTGCCTTAGAAAAATCTAGTTCTGTACTGAGTCATGACTGCAGTCCTTTTAGTTCCTGCCCTAACATAAATCTTCCCACAGAAGTACACCAGATGAGGTAGGAAAATACAGTTAATCCTAATGGTGTCATCATGCCGTGCTCCCTGCACATTTTTAAAGATCATTGGCTGGATGCTCTGCCCCGAGTGACGTGTCTGGTGAGATGGTGCTGGAAGGTGATTGTCTCTTCTTCAGCACACACAGGTGTGGGGATGTAATTCCTGCATGTTAGATGCATTCTTGCTTCTGGCCCAAAGTCACCTGTACTGCAAAGCAACTCTCCATTGCCTGCATTTGCAATTAATTTAACTTCCAAGAGCATGGGCATAAAACGAGCCTGTGACAATAAAGAAATTCCAGCCGTGGACAGGCAGGGACCCACTGGGACACATCTCACCTTATTATTCATAGGACTGAGCTGCTTGAGTTAGGTTTTTTTCATGCATGAGGAGCTTTTCAGGAAATCTCATTATTGCACTGAATATGAATATATTCAGTAAATATAAAAAGACAGAGTTAAACTAGAAGCAAAGATCACTGCTGGGTTTTAAAAGTATTAGAGCTGTATTACTTACAGATACAAATAGAGATTGAAACTGAAATTGGATCAGATCTTGAATATCTTCTCTTCTCAAAAAGGGATGTTCCAGAGGCAGCCCCAAAGCATTGGCAATCCAAGAAATAAGAACACAGGAAACCTGTTGCTGGGGCAGCCAGTGGTCTGAGGGGAGATGCTCATTAGGGACACTGAGTTGGTTCTGGTCACATTTGGCAGCCCATCCTCCAGCACCCACACCTACTGTATTAGGGAGTCATAGAGAAGACCTCTGATTAGTGGTTTCAGGGTCTATTTCTGGACCTGTTGTCTGTAATTCATCCAGTTCAAAAAGCCTGCTGGTACTGTCTCCAGTCCTCTATGGTAGCAAGTTTTGGGAAGTCACAACCTGCTGAATGAAGAAGTCCTTTTTCAATGACAAGCTGGTTGTCTACTAGTTCATTGAATGCCTCCAAGTTTACCTGTTTTGAAAACTGGTGGGTTTTTTTTAATTGGAAGGAAGCAATTTTCCCACTTGCCTGATTTATGATTTTTGTCTAGCTCAAACATGATTCCTCAGCCACCTTTTCCCCATCTTCTTCAGACACTTTTAAAGCAACTGATCATCCCTTTGATCATTTTAGTTATCCTAAAGAGAAGTCCCTTATGGCAGGTACCTCTTCCTCAGCCCACTTCTCTGCTTTCAAACCACAGTGATCCCAGCCCATAAAAACCAAAATAAAAGATGGCTACAAGGGGTAAAAGAGCACTTAGGTTTGGGACATCTGGGCACATTCAGAAGTCAGTGTGATCCCTGCAAGGCAGAAAAGACCTTCCAAACTGCTGAGTCAGTTCAGGCAAGCCCTCGTGGCTCCCTGTACATTAGGTTCACTTAAAAATGTTCCTTGTGGCTAATGGCACATTAATAAGGTATTGGCTGTCTGGGACTGTTGGGTGCTGTGCCAAAAACAGTCCTTTATAAATTGAACATGTACAAAGGTTCTGGCAGGCTGATTCCCAGTGCCCCACTGACAAGCTACTGATCTAGCTGAAGATGGGAGGATGGAATGTAATTGCCCACAATCTTTTTAATCAAGAACTACACTTCCAGTATCTGCTGCAGTGACAGAGAAAACAGCATCAGGCTGTAACACATGTCTGGAATCAAAGCTCTTTCCTGTACAGTCTTAATTAAAGAGTGTTTCTGACTACAAGTTTTATAGAAAAGTCAGTGAGTTTCCAGCTGAGGAAAGGACCTTTCCTGATATGATGAAAAGGCTGCACATACACCTAGAGAGAGTGTACATGAGTACATGATCAGAAAAAAATCCATGGAGAAACACAGGTAGCACTCAGGCCATGGATTATACTTGGGAATATCTTCAGTACAGATTGGGATGAGAGGGAAGGAGGGAATGGAAAAGCATCAGTCACCCCCAAAACCCCGAGCACAAACAGAGGCACGGCCAAAGCCATCACTAGCATGGATCAGAACTGCTGCAGGGAAGGTGAATTAGAGCCTGGCCTGGGGCAGCCTCCCAGGGCACAGGTACCTGAGGATTCACCTAGAGGTGATCCAGGGAACACGTCCCAGAAATGAGAACGACAACCAGGGTGATAGCCATGGGGTGGCTTTCCACTGTTTGGACAGTCCTCAATGTCAGGCTGTGCTGGTGATCACTAAATTGGTGCTCTGCCCACCTCCTGCCACCAAAGCCCAGTCAGAAGTAGGCCCATTGTTTCACCATTCTCAGAGATCATTTTTGACTGTTCTCTGTCTTTGATTAAACACAAACTGCATTTTATACCCATCCATCTGGCACTTCCAATAAATACATTCCACAACTAAGAGAGACTCAAAGTTTTCAAGTTTGTCATCCCTCTGTAAAACCACATTATAACAACCTGTCACAGAGGATTTCATAGAATTACAGGATGGTTTGGATTGGAAGAGACCTTTATAGGTCATCAAGCTTCAAGCCCCCTGCAATGAGTTGGGAGATCTTTAATTGGATCAAGTTGCTCAGAGCCCTGTTCAACTTTATCTTGAATATTTCCAGAGATGGGGCATGCACTACCATCTCTAGGTAACCTGTGCCAGTGTTTTACCATCCTCCTTGTAAAAACATATCAGATCTTCCCTTATATCAGGTCTAAATAGATCCTGTTTTAGTTTAAAACCATTGCCCCTAATCCTGACACAACAGCCCGTGCTAAAAAGTTTGTCCCCATTTGCACAGGCAGCTCTTTACCAGCCAGCCTCAATGCCAAAAAACAGCCTTGGACACATTTGATTTACTGCAATAGATATTGCCCACATGTCCTGGGAAGGACAAGAGACAGAGACCATGAACAGCTGGGGCTCAGACTCAGGATCCTGACTGATCCTCCCTCATCTCAGCAATGGGCCATTTATCCTTTCACCCAGCCTCGCCTGGTGACATGCCAAATTTGGAGGCTGCTATATTTGTTACCTACCTACAGAGCTATAGACTAGAGCTCAATTATCCTTAAATTCTTATCAGGATCCTTCACTCCAGCCAGGGCTGTCATGGAAAATGTAATGCATGTCCTGACTCAAGGTTTTGGTTCATTTGTAATAAAAATCATCTGGCCTCTCTCTGAAGGAAGATGCAATCCATCCCTGTTGGGAGACAGTGGAAAATACAGTTTAAGTGGGTGCCAACTGGATCCTCATCAGAAAGAACCTTTTGTGCAGTGTTCATGTGCAGAGCTGTGCAGAAAGGGTGGGAGTGGGGGGGGGTTTGTCTCAAAACAGGAAGATTTTCTGTGCTGTTGCGCTGTTTGGCTGCTCACACTGGTTCCAGATGGTGCTGGAGGCACTCAGTGCCTCTGAAAGCAGGCCAGCTTTCATTCTCCCAGTTCTTATAGTAGCAGGAGAAAAACTGTCCTCTTGAGAAAAGAAAACAGGGAAAAACTAGTAATGATATTTCTGCTTCTCCTGTTGGCAAATTATAGCTGAAATTAGATAACATGCTGCAACAATTCTGGCTTTCCAGCTGGAGAGGGACAGAAGCAGCGAGCTGCTGTGGGTGTCCCACGTAGCACAAGGCTCTGCTCCCTGGAACAGCCCTAACCCAAACTCATTTGGATCACCTGGGGCCCCTAACTTTTCATTTCAGATCTTCAATTATTCTTTCCTCCTATTCCTCATACCAGCAAGGAGAGAGAAATCTGTTTAAGCAGGGCTGGTTTTGCCATTGTTTTCTAAGGATTTCTCATCCTTACCCAACATTTCTGGGCTCTGGGGCTGCTCCTCCTGGGGATCCATTTCTGCCCAGTGACCTGGCAACAGAGGCTGACAGTGTTTAACCTCATGTTTGCAGCCAGGTCCACATTTCTGCTACATCTCAGGCTTATTCATTCAGTTTTTAAGACTCCTTTGCAAGATTTTTTTTCCCAGTTTAAGGTAGGATGTGGTTCAGCTGGCATCACAGCCCTGGTTAGATCACCACAAAGCATCAGAGCAAGAGCACAGGAGGTTTTGTGCATGAGCTCAAGCTACAAACATCCATCCTCACCACCCCCTGCAGACCAGACTGGTTCAGAAAAGGAGCAGACAGGAGCAGTGCCTTTGATGGAAGCCCTGTGTAAACCCTGTGTCTGTTTGTCTTGTTTAAAGCCAAAACACACTCTGGACTTTGAGCTTTATTGTTGTTTATGTTTAATTGATCAAATCCCTCTCCCCACAAATTTCTGGAGTATCTGAGAAAAGCCTGCATTCAGAAAAGTGTATGAATTAGTTATCAGTATGGATTAAAGGGTACCTGCAGCTATTACAATGGCAAAGCCACCTGTAACTACTTTGGATGTTTTGCTGCTCATTTATTAAAACTGTCTTGACTAGGAGTTACCTTCATTAGCAAGAATTTAACTTTTGATTTGAAATAAGTGATTCAGAGATGAAGCAGGCCTCTGTGATTTCTTTCTGCCTATATTTGTGGCAGTTCTACAGGTATAACCTAGCTATTTTTGCTGAGAATTCATCCACAATACTTTTCCTCAATTGGAAAAATATTGATACAGCCTCAATCTGATCTATATGTAGCTTTTCAAGCTGAAAGGGCAAAAGATGTGTCTCTGAGAGATATCCTGCAAGTTAGAGAATACTGAACATCACCACCACAAGGTAATATTTATATAGAAAGGAGTTGCTGTTCTACCTTGAAGTGAGCCTTTTGTTTTTGTAAAAAAAAAGAATTAATAAAAAAATTCAGAGCAGTACAGAAAAATATGGGTCATTTTTCCTCCTTGTCAGCTTTACTGCAGTGAAAAATTTCTCCATAGTTTTGCTTATAATTCTCCTGGCTAACAGTCATTGTTTAATTTATAAAATAACTGCCAGGACCAACAGGCATGTTTGTCTCCTTTCAGAGGATTTAAACAGCAGAGTGTTTAAAAAGCAGATACTCCATTAAAATGAGTTTATATCATATCTATTCAGACCTTACAAGCCTTGGCTCAAAAGCCTAATCCATTTGTTTCTCTAAGACTCCTTTACGTTTGCCTCTTGCCTTGATGAAAGGGGATGCACTCAGTGCATCACAGCACTGATAAGGAAAGCAGCTTCAGCCCCCTTATCAAAATACACAAGGAATGAAGGATGGTCCTGCTCAGACAGATGTTCCTTCTCAAGCTCATCTAAACTTTTCATATCACAGGTGTTGTTCTGCGTTTTCCGGGCATTATCTGCTAAAGGCTGAACCAATGTTGCCAACAGCCCCAGGGTGGAGGGCACTACTGCAAGGAGGATGGGCTGAACCCCACTGTGCAGTCCCTGCAGCTCTCTCACCACAGCAGAAACACCAGCAGGGAACCAGAGGAATGTCCCTGCAGCACACACAGGAGTCACAGAGCTCCCTTGCCCAGGGGTGAGCCTGGCCAGCCCGGGACAGTACCAGGGAGGGGAAGCAAAATCCCTGGGCTGGGGTCTGAGCTGGATTTTCTTTCTCCTCCTGCTCCCCTTTGGATTGTAAAGCAGCTGATACAAAGACAGCATCACAACATCATCCTGCATTACCTGCCCTTGTTTATGGTCCCTGAGTCCTATCACTTCCCACTCTCATGTCCAGCCAGCAACCCATAAAGTGCACCACTGATCCCACCCCTCTTTTTCACCTCTGAATGACCACTTCCAGTCCCTGAGAAAGATTCCCAGGTGTTCTCACCTCAGCAAGGCTTAATCAAGGATTTTTCACAAAAGCTGAGCTTTGGGGGCTGGAAACACTTTTTACTCCAGATCCCAGCTGTCCATCAGTTCACTCAATAGTTCTGAACAACCATCTATTTTTGAAACTTTTGTTAATGAGTAATTCCACATGCTCCTTGAAGTGAGTGAGAAATGATTATTTGATTTAGGATGCTCTCAAATTATAAGCAGCCCACAGTTATTTTAAGGGTATGCTGCATCTTTTTCTCAATGAAGATTGATGTTATTCTTGCCATGGGGCTATGTAGGAAGGAAACATTTGTGCAACAACAATTTTTAAAACTTTCCCCAGATTGATTTATGTGTTTACTTGTTTTCAACTTTTCAGCTCTTGTAAATGATGTCTTTAGTCTTCTGATGGAATACTGGCATCCAGTGATTTACAACTGGCTAAAAGCAAGTGTGTGGAGGGAAGACTATTTGTCTCTTGACCATAACTGAGGGCTAGATCGAATAAAGGAGTTTGCATAAACTAAGCTAGGCATAAAGATTTAAAGTCATTATGTAAAGGAAGAAATAAAATAGTCCAACAACCAAAACAAAATGCCAAAGAGTGAGGTAAAAACGAAGATTAAACCTGCCTTCAGCTACACAGGAAAAATCATGCTTATAGGAAGTCAGAGTTACTGAAATGAAGTATTGATTTTCTGCTGAAAGTATTGTAAGTATAAAAGGACAATTAATTTTTAGACTAAGCTAACAGTCATATTATTGCTCTCTGGGTGTAGCAAGAAGCTCATCTGTCTGTATCTATCTATAGCATTTGACTCCTGTGCTCAGAGGCAGTGAGTTTTTAATCGAAACTAGATTGTTAAGCATATTAGAGTATGATCAAGTGTCCAGGCTATTCCTGTAGAGATTTGAACTTCAAATTTAAGGTGACTTCGTTTGACAAACACACACACAATACCTATCTGGAGCAGCATTTCACCTTCCTTCCTGGCCACTCACCTCTAGTCCCTTGCCTGAGCAGCCCCTGTCCTGCTGAGTCCCCTCACAAGGGATTAGGACTCATCTTTTGGCTTGTTCCTCCCATCCTACACCTTACAACTCCTTTCCACAACAACGTGTAAAAAGCCAGGTTTGTCATCCAGCAAGTGCTGCTGGCTGAAACTGTTTTGTGTGCATGTCAAAAAAAAAAATTATCCCAAGCCAGACCGATTAAAAACAAAATACAAATAATTAATAGTTGTTAAGTGCTGGTGTATCAGTTCAGATAAATCAAGCAGTTTTGTTTAAACAAACCATCCAAGCCCTAAATAAATACGCAGACTCCTGAGCAGGATCAATTCAAACCTGGCTGATCTTTCACTATGATTTAAAAATAGGATTCTCTGCCCGTTTAAGAAGAAATATTGACATGACTTTAGGCTTGAACACTGCTTTTCCTATCATGAATGTTCTTCTAGGGAACGTCTGACAAATGAACCCGTCCTGCATCCGACTGCCTCAGGCTGTGGCTGGAGCGGTTCCCGGCGCCCAAGGAGCCCCTCACGCCCACGCCCCGCGTGAGGAGCAATTGTCAATTATGATTTTCTTTTTTTTTTTCCAGAACAGCCCGGTGAGAACTGCTTCCAGGTCTGTGTGGAGGTGAACCTGAGCGCAGCCCGGGCGCCGTGAAAGCCCCACTGACTGGCAAAACTTTTAAAATATGACTACAGGGAGGGTTTTATCTCCACAATGCTGCTATGCTGGGATGTGACAGGCTTCCTACCCAGGTCTGGAAGGTATGGATCTGCTTGCATACATGAAATCTCATCATTCCCCTTCCCTTCCCTCCCTGTATATCTCTTGTTTTGGGAAAGGAGTATAGAAGGGAAAAAAACCCCACAAAAACAACGAACCAAAAGCAGAGACTGTTTTGAAATAAATCCCAAGGGCTGAAATGAGTTGAAACACGATTAACCAGCATAGGAACCAGCTCTCTGCAATGCATGTGGTACATTATTAGTTCATATTTAAAGTGACACTGCCAAGATTGTCAGGTCAGGGAAAAAAACTCAAAAACATATCTTTTAAAGTATCTAGAATAGGTAGGGCGGATTGCAAAATTCAGGCACACTGATGAGCACAGGTGTTACAGAGAGCCTGTAACAGAGCTGGAACGCTAAGGAGGATGCCAACATCTTGCATAAGGTCATAAAAATTAAATACAATCTCTCTTCTGTGTCAATCCCTCATGAAAAGGGCACTGGGAAACAAAACAACCAGCAAAGACCAAATGCTCAGGGAGAGCTCCTGATCCCTGGGCCACGTCCCTGACCCAGCTCCAGGGGCTCCTGACTGCCAGAACAGAGACACAAAAACAAGCCAGGGGAGCAGGGCACCCAAACTCAAGGATGCCAACCCCTCTGAAGAGACACAGCTGCTGCCTGGTGCTGGCCCTCTGCAGCCCCCAAGGAGCCAAGTGCACAGAGTCACTTTTGGTGCTGAATTACTCACCCAGCACAGCTCCATCCCTGGGTGAGCCTGCCTGTGGCACACACTCAGAGAGGAGTTACAGGGGGAGAGACTGCACTGAAGCACCCAGGGATTTATGGGAAGACTCAGGATGGCTAAATTGCTTAGTTGGAACCAGGGATTGTCCTTCATCTTTTGACTTTGTTTAGACCTAATCACATTTTTAACAAATCTGAAGAAATTCTAAAAAAATACAATTCTACAGCTCATTGCTATCAAGCTGGGGAAAAAAAGTAATTTTCTACAATTCAGCTATTCAGAGAAAACCTGATTATTCAAGTGTGAAACTTTATAATTGTTTCTGCTGATCTTTTTTTTTTTCCCCTGCACACACAATGCTGTCAACATCAACCCTGCTAGTAAATGAGAGCAAAACATCCAGCCAACCAGTCTGTAGCTGGAGAGAGAGCTAGTTTCAACAGCACTGACAGATCTCACACATCAGACCAAGAAAAACTGACTGCAAAACCCTTCTGCTCACCCCCCAGGGCTGGGATGGAGACAGGATGTGCAGGCAGGGCATCCAGCATGGACCCAACCTGCTTCAGCCTGGGAGACACTTCCACACCCCACTGCAAGCCTGGCTGTATGCTGGGCACCAGGGAAGTGAGAAAGGGGAGTGGAGGTGCTGGCCAGGGAAATGGGAATTAAGCAGGACAAGTTGCACAGCTATTACAGAGATGGAGGACCACAAGCACCTGGCAGACAGCAGGACACAGCATGTCCATGGTAATATTTGGGAGCTGGACTTTCCCAGGAGGAAACAGTCCTGGTGAACACATCAGTAACTCCTTCTGCTCTTGGGGACTGTGTGCCCAGGTGCCTGATCTAGAACAGCGACGCGTTCCAGCCACAACAAATTAATCTGGAGACAGCTGCCCCAGGCACAGCCCCGTTCCAGCACCCAGCTCTGTCCAGCACCAAGGACTCCCTGCCCTGCCGAGCCTGCTGGAGTGCAGTGGCAGTGGCTGACAGCACTGGACTCCACCAAACACCTGCTGGCAGCCAGGGCTGCAGAGGAGGGCTCCTCTCTGGCAGACGAGGGGAGCAGCCAAGCTGAGAGTGAGGACAGCCAAAGCCAGATCCTTCTGGCCATCAGAAGCAACTTCATGCACAAGAGTGCTCAGCATCAAAACCTCACCAAGTCTGTGGGGAGGCCAGAAGGAGAGAAAACATGGGATTTATACAACCTCAAGAATACAGCTTTCTTGGAAAGAAATGTTTCTAGTCCCGCTGAAGATGCATACTTTTGTCAGAACAGATCAATATAAACCTGAAATCATTAGGTTAAAGCTGTCACTGTAATGTACTGTGCAAACTACAGCTCAGATGCCACAGCCTTTCACTCTGCTCTCTGGGTAAAGCCTTCTCCCTGGCCTATCCTTTCCAAATTGTGCTTTTCCCTTCCAGCAGGAAAGAAGCATCCTCCAGGCACAGTCCTGGGGCCAGAGGGAAGCAGAGGGATGCAGCACTTAAACCAGGCTCCTGTGAGATTGAGTGATGCCATTTTGAAGAGAAAAATCTCCAAGGGATAGATCTCTACTTGAAACCTCTGATCATTTTCTGAGTAAATTATTCATCTTTCCAAAGAAAGTACGTTTGAGTGAAAATGCAGTTTTGCTTCCAAGATCAGTACTGATGGAAATTACCAGGGAGTTCTGCTATTCTGCAGGAGGTAACTTAGGGTGAAATAACCCCACATGGAACAACAGCCAGAATGTCAGGAGGGGAAAAAAAATTAAAAATCACACCTATCCTTGTTGGACCTTCACAAGAGCACTGCAGGAAAAGACTGGGATACATTAGCAGTTTTGATAACATTTTTTTCTTTTGTATTCATAAAGTATTCATACTTAATACTCAGCTTTGCTGACAAACCTTTTTTCATCAAATGAAATTATAAACTGCAATGTAAGATCTCTTGGCTGGTGAAATAGAGTGGTAGCAGAGTGTCCTGGGGATATTAGACCTCTGACCAGGCAAGGTGAGCATTACAAGCCTGACCTCACTCCTCGGAGATTTTTTCATGAGCTCCTTAAGGATGTGACTGGTAAATACATGAGATCATGAGATGTCTGCTTGGTTTCATTCACTTTGTGTCATCAGCTTCTTTCATTTCCCTGCTGCAGGACTGGCTGTCGCAGTAATTTCTATGCTTTTGGGAAATTAAAAAAAAAAAAATCTGACATCCTCATGCTTAAAATAGACTCAAGAGCCCAGCTGACTTGTACTTGCCTTGTGGTATCTAGGAGGTTGTGAGGCTGGGAAACCACCTGAAAAGGAACAAATTATGAGACAGGGAAGAAACTGTGAGATTTTAAAATAAAAGGTCTTCAGTTCACCCTGAGGAAGACTTGCAGGGCACAGGAGTTCAGGAGTCTCTGGCACAGCCAGTGGCACAGCACGATGCTGCAGGAACAAAATGCTCCAGCCAGATGTGAACCACCACTGCAACAGCCCTGCCAGCAGCACCAGCTCACTGGAGACATAACCAGGCAGACTTGTCTGTGCAGTAAAACCTGGGATTTCCTCACTGTGTTAATGTAGTAATAGAGAGCAGCTGGGCTCTTTGATACCCCAGTTTCACCAAATCCTCTCCATAGCTCAATATCTTCTTGTTCCCATCTCTCCTCTCCAGTTAAAGCAGGGACTGGCTCTCAGGTTGATTATTGCATTTGATGTGAACGACTTTGTTGTTTTGTTTGCTGTAGAGAGTCATTCCATGTTCCTGATCTTCTACACTGTGATCCCCAACACTTCTCCCTCCCACCCTGGCCAAACATGGATGTCAGGAGAAGTTTCCCCATGCCTGGGCAGTGACTCAGTTCTGTGTAAGGTCAGATCCTCTCCTTCAGCACAATTGTGCAAAGCAGTTTGTGTTATCAGCTGATGAACTGTCCAGAATCAAACTTTCAGAGGGATTCAATCACTGCTGAAGTAATTTTGGTTATGGATTCAGGTGAGGAGGCCAGAGGAGACCTTCAGCTATGCAGACATCTGCAGTGAATAAGATAATCCTTGTTCTAATCACATAATCACCTGTACCTCTCTGGTTGATAAAACATCCACTTAAAAATTATATTGCTCCTTAAAAAATCTTCTATTGCCTGGAGAACCTTGAGTACCAGAGATTAAAAGATCATGGAAAATAAGTATGCATAATTTTCACTTTGCTTTGTGCCAGTGAGAGACTGAGAATGTTTGGACAGAGAAGAAAATTGGGATAGAAACAGTCTGCTCTGCCATTTGTCTGATCTTTCACACTAGCAGAGGAATGGAAATATTTTTATGATTAGGAAATGCTGAGACAAGAACAGTGTCTGTGCCTCTTTTAAGAGATGATATTTCAAGAGGATAGTGCTCATTCACTATTGCTTCTCTTTTCTTTGTTAACATCTCTTTTTAGTGTCTAATATTTTAGCAAGAAGCATTTGTGGGCTAAATTAAGGCGGAGATGAGGTTTCTTCTTCTCACAGCTCTCGGTCAGCTGAGCTACAGCATTTCCATTGGGTCTATTTCCCTGCAAGAATTTATCAGACCTGTAACAAGTATCTGTGGCTGGTATAACCCCTGATTTTCCCCACGCCCAGGAGCAGCAATCCCTCGTGCCTGATGCCCTGTTTGTTTTGCAGGTGGTTGATGATGTTAGGTGTAAATTCAAACCCAGATGAAGAGTGGCCTAAGCAATGGAGGTGCCAACCCCAGAGCCCGTGTACGTCGACGTGGACAAGGGACTGACGTTAGCATGTTTTGTCTTCCTCTGCCTCTTCCTGATTGTGATGATCATTCGCTGTGCAAAAGTCATCATGGACCCTTACAGTGCCATCCCGACGTCCACGTGGGAGGAGCAGCATCTCGATGACTGACAGGGATGCCCCAGACAGAGCCAGAGGATGCTGTGGTCCAGGAGGCCTTACCCACGGGGAAGGCTGACACTCAAACAGCCATTCTAGGATATGCAGGGCAAAGACAATATCTCCAAGAGCACATAGTGTGAATTATTTTTGCTCAACAGGTCAAGATATCAGCAGGCCATTCTGGCAGCAGAGTTTACTACTATGCAGCAACTCTTATTTTACAGTTGTCATTTTAACTCAAGTAGCACAAGATTCTCCAGACTTTTCCTAATATAACTCTTGGCCTAGCACAGTTTGTCCCACCCTCAGTATCACCCACAAACCCAGGATAACCATCAATACCATGAAAAAGCAACAAGAGCATTCTCTCTTTCCTCGAAACAGATTGCTTCAAATATTGATTGCTTCCAATATTGATTGCTTCCAATATTGATTGCTTCCTCACTCATTATGGGTGCATTTTAGGAAAGGCCCAGATTTCATATACCAGAGCATCACTAAGTACAAGTGCTGAAGTACTTCTGGCTAAGTAGAATTATATGAGCAGATTTATTCTTGTCTCACTTGGTTCTGCACATGCACTCCCTGCCCCACTGCAGCCATATTTCCAGTGGGTGACCAGGATGCAGCAGCACTCAGGGGGTCCTGGACTGCTGTAGACCCCATAGCACCACCTTGCTCTATCCTAGTCGTGCAAAAACCAGGCATGTCCTCTGTCATGGGCCCTTGGATTAGTCAGGCCACTGAAATTGAGCTTGGTAGGCACCAAAAATGCCTGGAGCAGAGCCTGGACACTGCTGGTGTCAACTACACAGGACTTGCTGTGATTTTCAAAGAGTGATTCCACATGCAATTTCACCCAAGTTCAGGTGTGCTTCAGTGGGATGAGACAGGACTAGAATGATGAGGACAATAAGCAGAGAGACTTTTCTCCCAGCTTTGTCATTTAGACTCCTCAGCAGAGCATTTAAAGTAACACACAATAATAAGCATTCTACCTCGGAGAAATTCAGCTCCTTCAAAGGAAGATTTTTCCCACAAATTTCTAAGGTACATTTCCTTCTCTCAAGTCATTAAGACAGCCATTATGCAAGGAGGCATAAGTGAACGTGGGAGAACTGGAAATTTATTATTTACTTTTGAACAGTGGGGACTGCAGCATTCCAAAGTTCTCCATTCCTCAAATTCTAAGGTTTGCTCATGCCTGCCTTTTCTTTCATGACTACATGTTCAATTCATGGGATTGAAAGGAAGCAATTCAGAGCAGGTACTGCAAGCACCATGAACAGACAAGGCTTGAAAGCACAAAACTTCAAGGAGGGCATTTCTCCATTTCTCCTCCTCACCATCCTACCTGACCCCCAGGCTCTTGCCATAAGACAGCTCACAGTGGGTGGGAGAGGTGGAAGCAAAGGCTGTGACAAGAAAATTGGGACACAGACTTTGTAAGGCACTGTTCTAACTCAGATCTGTTTGATTGATCACACAAGTCAATTTTTATGTGCCTCAGTCTACTCATCAGTGAAATGGGTGTAACAATTTCATCTTGTCACACCTCGTTTTGTCTATCTAATAATACCAGAAAGCACCTGGAGAGCCTTAGATAGGGACACAGAAATGAGGTTCTTGCAACTCTTCCTGCTAAAACCAATAGGGCAGGTCTGGATCTTGTTATACTACAGGGAAGTTCTCCCCAGGCAGAGGACTTGTCCAGACCCCCATTTACTCTCCCATTGCAGTATTTTGAGCCAAGCCAAACAGCACCTGGCTTTTTTACATAGCCCACTGGTTTCTGAGGATGTAAGGTGCTCAACACTGCGAATACAGAGATCCCAAAACAGCAGGCTGTGAGGCATATAGAGACTTTTGCATGGATCTTTGGAACCACACAATTTTTGCTGATCTCCGTTGTAGGAGATCCCATTCCTGAGGCAGGAAATTTGAAGATTAGCTTTCCTCTTGATTTCCTCTAGCAAGAGACCTCCACTGCTTCCATTACCCACTGCAGATTGCTCCTCAGGCTGTTATTTAGCCTCAGCTTCAGCTAGCCAGGTAATCACCAGTAACAGAGCACTTGTTCAGGCTTGAATGTTAAATGTTCATCATACTTGGAGCAAACCCACTGTTCTCTCTTATTCGTGGGCAAGTCTATCTGTACCATAAGAATGGATGTCCTAGCTCAAAGAACAACACTTCTGTTCCCTGGGATGCAGTTTTAACCCATTTTTTGTCATTAAATCTTATATCCCTCTAGTGAGGCAATTTACAAAATAAGCAAAATAACAAAATGATGTCCAGGCTAGGGACACTTTCACTCTGCAGGTCACCTGGCTGAGTTCACAGCTGATGCAGAGCAAGGACAGAGCTTGTCCTCACACCTCTCAGTGCCAGTACTCCACTTGGTGTTTATCTGCATGCAGGACTCTTTGGCATTGTCACATGTCACTGATAAGCCCCAGTTCAGCTAAGGACTTAATCAGGTGCTTAAGTTTAAGCCTCTGAGCAGGCTGCCCAACTACAGAGACCAGGGCCACTCCTGTGGCAGTTCCTGGCAGGGCAGGGCCAGCAGCACACAGTCCTTGCAGGAGCAAAGCCTGTCTGAGAATGAAGGGTTACAAATGCTGAGGAAGCAAATTGGCAAATTTGCTTTGCAAGGATGGTTGCCACTTTTTTTCTCTCTTTGTCCAGCTGAACAAACCATTTTATGGATTTTCCTGAAAATCCTAATGAAAAGACCCCTCTGGGTAGCTCTATTTTCTAATAAAAAGGCACTTGTCCTCCTGGCATAGCCTGTCAAGTCCATCCTTCTGTTGACAAAAAATGTCTTTATAAAAATCTGGATATTCACATCCATGACAGCATAAAAGTCAACGGGATTGTTTTTATAGAGGAAATGTAAATCTATTGACCTCTTCACTCTTGTGATCAGTGACAGGACTCAAGCCTGAGTTCAAGGAGGCTTTCTGACACTCTCAGGCACATGGTGGCATTCTTGGGATGTCCTGTGCCAGGCCAGGATTTGGACTCGATCACCCTGATGGGTCCCTCCCAACTCAGCATATTCGAGGATTCATTCTGATTTCTGCCTTTCCCCAGTGGTTACAATCACACAGCCTCACTCCTCTTTAACCAAAAGCAATACTGAGCATCATGCCTAAGCCAGACGTTCTCTGTCCCCTGCCCTGGAGCCAGGACTCTCCCACCCCGGGGGCGTCGCCGCAGCCCCGGCTGGCGCCGACCCCGCGGGCAGATCCCTGCTCCCGGCCAGGGCAGGTCTCAGTCAGCAGGAGCTCCATCACTGGGCTTGGTAGTAATTTCAGCTGCATGCAACAAGTGCCTCTGCTAGTTTTGGTTCTTTTTTAATCATTGTGCCATACTACCAGCAACTGCACTCAGAGGATATGAGTCAAACTAGTTGCAAGCGTATTTATCTGACATAATAAACAGCTTTGACATGGAAAACCTCCTTGCTGTCTCTGTTGTGGTTTTCTTATAGTTGCCAGGACATCTTTAAAAATACTCCCAACACAACATGATTTACAAGAAGGGCAAACATCCATGACAGCCCTCTTTGGAGAGTGAGAGCAGAGAACTACTCCCTGTGTAGCTGCACCACTACAGATTTTTGGAGCTCAGGGCAGAGCTGACGGAGCCCCAGGTGTTCCTGTGGCTCTGCAGAAGGTCAGCCTTTCCAAAGGGGCTATTTCAGGTTACTCCCTTGGCCAGGAAGAGCACTCAGCTGAGCTTCAGCTCCGTGGGGGACTGCAGCATCTGTATTTCAGCAACTCATTATCAGTAACCAATTGCATACCAAAAGAAATAGGGCCACTGAGACCAGAATCCCTCCTGCTAGCAACTGAAAATGAAGAGCATGGAGTATCTGTGGGGGTCTCTTTGAAGAAGCTCCAGAGTATGGAATATGCATGGTAAAAAGCACCTAGGGAACTCCTCCTCTTGAAAAAGATGAAGAGACAAATTGTTAATTCTTTCATCTTGGAAAAGGGCTCAGTTGCCTGAAAGCTGGGTGCTTTATAGATCTGCTTGTCCCTGCAGCAAGTCCTCTGGCAGAAGGATCTTTGTGCCTGGAACCCAGTTTGCCACAAAGACTAAACCCCACTGATAAATCATTACTTCTCTGCTAGTCAGAAGCAGAGGCTGGAGTCTTTACACTGTTTTCAGTACAGCTACTCTGGCTAAGGTAAGAACAGACCTGAACTGAGGCCTGCAGCAGCTGAATTTGAGCAGACACCCTGGAAATGTTTTTCTGAAAGAAGCAGGGACTGATGGCAAGCCAGACCCACATGAGCAATGCTGCTGCAGCCTGTTCTGGCCAAAGGTGTCCCCACCTTGCTGGGTCCTTACAGTCTCAGCAGGCAGCTTCAGCCCAGATTGCCTCAGCTCAGAAGCCACCACAGGACTCGGATGGGGAAATGCTGTGCTCAGACTTCAGCCATCTACTTCACTTTTTTCAAAACCATTTTCATTAAAAATAGTCAATCCCTTGCTAACCAGGAGGAAAGCTGTGCTCACACACGCATCTTTAAAGCAAGAAACAATTTGAAAATCCTGGTTGCATTTATTCTCAGGTCATCATATATAATTCAATTCACAGCAGTGTTAAGAAACATTGAATGACAGAGTTCTTAGTTACAAAGCTCCATGTTTCGTACTGGAACCTAGCCAGGCAGCCCACACAGGGAAATCAGAAATCAAAAATGTATTAAAATTGCATTAAGTGTGCCAAAGCCATAAGGAATGCGAAGTTTTTCAAAACTTATTTTATATCTAAGATTGATTGGATTTCTCCAGCAGCTGCTGCCTTGCTTCTGCAGATCAAAGGAAGTACCTGGTAGGGGTGGGCAGGCAGCAGAGCTGGGCACACTTCAGCCCCTGCAGCAGATCCCAGAGCCCCAGGACAGCTCCAGGGCATCCAGTGCTGTGCAGGGCACTGGAGGTGCCAGCTGCAGGTGCTGAGCCCTGAGCACATCTGCCCCGGATCCACAAGAAACCCTCCCTGTGCCTGCAGCTCCCTCAGCACTCATGGAGCAAGGTGCTGATCCTCCAGGCTGACCCAGGGGATGCCCAGCTGCCACCAGGGACTCCTGCTCCTGCAGCAGTTCCCTTGGACATTCATTAACTGTGTTAACACCAGCTCTGTCTCAGCTGCTTATGGAGCAAACAATATCGAGCAGACAGAGTAAAATCAGAAAGCACAGGCCTGTAGTTAAAACTGCATGGAAAACCAAGCACCCGTGTGACACAGGGAGAGCTGAGGTGAAGTTCTTGGGAATGAGGGAAGATGAGAAGGAGGAACAGCTCACAGCAGATTTGTATGGAGCAGCATGGTGCCAGTACCTCAGCATGTCCCTCACGTACTTCCAAAGCCTTCAATCAATTTTAGAATCCCAGAAATTTTCTCCTTCTTTCTCACTAAGCAGCAACTGTGTGGGCATTCTGCACAGAAGCAGCAATCAAACCTGAGAAATGGTCTCCTGCCTCACTGCTTAATGCCAAAAGCCACCTGAATATCACCTACCAGCTCTGTCTCTCTTCACAAAGTCACTACCTTGACCCTGAACAGCTACTGAGAGAGTGTTTTACTTTGAGTTATTACTGCCTGGGTAATGAAAGAATTATGAATATTGCTGACCCAAACGCTTACATCAAAACTAATTTTTTTTCCAAGATACCGCATCCATTTCTAATTCGAATCTCTGCAAAAAACTACTTCAGGTGAGGAGTGCCAGCATTTCACAGCAAAAAGCCATTGATTCCTTTAAATTCTGAAGTATATTTTAAGGGTTTATTCCATGCTTTTCTTTTTTTGACACTTAATTATACCAACAGCACTATTATAAATTACACCCAGCTTTTTCATTACGCACCAACCAGACGATGCTTTGATCTGTAAGAAAATGCATCTCAAAGTACTAAACAGTGGCTGCCTTTAGTTTTGCTACCAGCAAAATAGCAAAATCAGGTGGAATAGTCACAGGCAGGATGATTTATTGCCTCGATGCCCACCCCGTGATAAAGCAGCACAACCCAGAAGTGGGTCCTGCACCCCTCCAAGAGCTCCCATCCAGCACCCCAGCACTACTCACCCCTGGGATCTCTGGGCTCCAGCACGGATTGCTGCTGGGGACTGCTGACCTCTGCTGAGTGGGAAACCCCAGGCAGGAGAAGGATGCTCCAGGCCAGCACAAGAGCTGTGGTTTCCACTTAGACACGCATTTCCATTTCCTCTGGCCATGAGCACAGGCTCTGTCTCCCCACACAACGTTGGATGACCCTGAATGAGGCCTCTCAGGTGGCTGACACAGCAGAAAGGTTTTATTTTTTCCTCCAGGCTTCTGAAGATCCAAGAAGGTTTTCCTTGTTCTACACACAGGTTACAAACCCAAAAACCTGGTGCTGTAACAGGGCAGTGAAAAAGAAGCTCTGAGTTTGTCTGTAGGGTTTTTCCACTTTTGTTCAAAGCCAGATTATAAACAAACTAAGAAAAATACATCTAAATCAAATGAAAATTAGTAACCTCTAGAAGCAGAGACAGCTATGCTTAACCCTAACTGAAACAAAATCTTCTAGAAGTGCATGGGAAGCCCTTTGTAGAGGCAATCAACCTAATTAAAACTGGCACTTCAAAAATAAACTTTTTCTAAGCACCTGGTTAGCCTGTTGACCCGAGAGCACTCAGGCTGAAGCACCCTCTTGTTCCAAGATCCTGAGTTTTCCACCTGTGTTCAGCTTCCCCCAATACCAGAAGAAAGCTCCACGACCTTCATTTTAAAGGACAAGGGTGCAAACTGGTCCCAGCTGCCCCAGGGGAGGTGGAGCAAGCAGGAGGTGCCCACAACACCTGTGTGTTTCCCAAAATTTGGGTCAGAGGCTGCTTTCCCCCAGGCGGTGGGTGCTGCTGGTCCCAGGCCAAAGCTATTTTGTGGGCAGCCCTGCACATTGCAGCACAGGTGTGCCCTTCACTCTCCCCTTGACACAGGGCACCCTGGCAGGGATGAGACCCAGCAGTGCTGGTGGTTTTGGGCTCGCTGCATTGGGCAAGGGCAGCGTGGCCATGGGCTCCTTCTCCACAGTGCCCGCCCAAAAAGAGCCCACTGCCTTCTTCTGTGGGGGAAGAAAGTGGTCTTGGGCACACAGAAAAGTTTGTCTCCTTTTTTATCATCTCCTGGCATTTTGGCCCCCATCCATGTAGCCGGCAGCAGATGACTCTGAGCTCTGTCCTGAGAGAGGTTTTGGACTTTGTCCAGCTCACCTCTGAGACCTGCTGTGCCTGAGGTCCTTTCCAGAAATTACCCACCTTCTGGGAATCTGGAACTTCTCCAGACGTCCCCAGGCTAGAGAAGCTCAGCTCAGTCACCTTGGGGCCACAGGGGGCCCTGCCCTCCTCCCACCCATCCCCAGCCTGTGCAGGGGTGCTTGGCCCGGGGATGTACAGAGTGGCCACTGCAAAGCCACCTCCTCCCTCAGGGCTGGGGCTGGGCGTGGCAGGTTGGCTCTGGGCCACCAGCCAGCTTGGAAGGATCTGTGGCTGGGGGCCTTCATCCTGGCTGGGTTTGGGGTCTCAGCACCACTGACCTTCTGCCTGACCAGGCAACAAACCCAACTCCCACTTGCTGGCAGGAACTGCAGCATCCAGTTGGCTCTTTGGAAATGGAACTCATTGGGTGTGTACAGGACTCACCTTTGCCTTGCTCAAAGTTCAGGGGGAGCCCTATGGATTTACAGCTCCCCTAAGTATTCCTGCACCCAGAAAGCCTTGACACCACAGCCCTTCTGGGCTGTGCAGTGTCTTGCATCAAGGTCACAGCTGATGACCAGTGACATACTGCCCCAATATCAGCTCTCTGTCTCTCTCCTCAGACATTGCACTTCCAGAACATCAGATACGCCAAGGTGCACCGTGGATGTTGCTTCTGCAGAGAAATTTCTCTCCTGGATAAATGCTTTGTGTGTCCTCCTGCTGCTGCCAGGAGCAAAGCCAGGCTGCTCAGAGGAATAGGATGGGTTATTTCTAAATCCAAGAGAGAAGGTGTCAACTCACAATTGTCCTTTGAGGTCAAAAGAGAGCACCAAGCATCTATAAACTGATGATCCAGTCAGAGTACATTAAATAAATATCTGCCTATTAGTTCAGCTGCAAGAGCCTGAAGGCAAAATAGTTTTTCCTTGATAAATAACAATGAGCCAATGTTTTCCTGGCCAGATCATCCTTGATTTGGATGAACCTCCAAGTATCATTCTTTAAAGAACTATTATTGTTGCACACTAGATGAGAGCCCATTACAGTGCACATGCCCCATTAGCCGTGATTTATTTGCACTGCCACATTTTTTCTTTAATTTTCATTTCAAATTCATTTTCCTCTTCTGCATGGTCACAAGGTTCACGTTCCTGGTCAGCACCAGGTGCTCCCCAGGATGACATCAAATGCCCTCACAGCCCACATCAGCAAAATTACCTGGTAGAGTTTTGAGCAGCAATGGGACACCCAGGAAAACCAGCAGCATGGGCTCATCCTGCTGTCACCACGTGGAGCCAGCAGCCTCATCAGGTTCTTCACTTTGAGGACCAAGCAAATATTTAACAAGTTCCCCTTGCACTACACCACAGTTCATTATCCGGTCTCCCGAGCTCCTTCAGTCAGTAATATCCTCTAATTGATGTGATTTGGCACTTGGCCATGGAGTTAAATTGATTTGTAGGCCAGCAGGAGACAGCAGATGCCCTTTACACTCGAGGCAAGTGGCATGTGGCTTCGCTTACTGGCTGCTGCAAGGGAATGCTGTGGCACGAGATGCCTTTCAGGGGTGCAGGAAGGGGACTGCCCTCCTTGGTGGGCTCTGTCCACAGCCCCGTTGGGTGGCAGGGTGTGACTGCCACCACTGAGTGCCTGGGGATCACAGCAGTGATGGAATTCCCCCCCCCTCCTCGACCCCAGGGATGCTGGTGCACCGGGTGAGAGAGAAACAGGGGACCCCCTTCTCTCAACCAGGGCAGGAGGCACAAGGGTGATCTTTTGACCGTGACCTTTTGAGGGGTGCCCCAACACAGTCTCCCATCTCTGGGCTGGAATCAGTCTCTTTCTGGGGCAGGAGAGCTGCCTCTGGTTGTGTAAGGGCAGGAGGAGCAGGGACAGCCTGCCTGTGTCCTTCAGCTGTGTTGATTATCACATTTCCAAATTGCTTTGTTGCTAATCATTTTAGGGCACAGTCACGTAACTCTTGCTCAGGAAGGTCTACAAGTTTCTACAACCATATGCAACTTGCCTTCAGGATTTCACCTCCAGCATATTAACACTGTGGAAAAAGGAAGTCAGCATGGAATCTCAGCTCTCATCATCAGCCTAGTACTCTGAATATTTAAGCTTACTTGAAAGCCTCTTTTTATAATTATGAAAAAAACATTAATGTGGTAGAAGAGTTAAGAATCTCACTTTCCATTTCAATCATCTAATTCATATTCTGAGAATTTTAAGCTAGCATTGAAATCCTTTTCTTATCACACCAGAGAGCCACATTCACCTTTGAGATATTTATTGATAATTAAAAATAGCAAGATTACAATCACTCATATAAAAATAATAAATCTGAATAAAGCCAAATGACTGGTAGAGGTGGGAGGAGGGTTCCTCCTTGGATGTCACATTTCTCCAGTCCTCATGGATTGGACAGGGCTGGAAGGATTTTTCCTGAGCATTGGCCAAATCCCACACGGAAGCTGTTGCCCTGGCAGTAACCTAGGGACAGAAAACAACACACAGCTTGTTCTGTAAGGACAGCAGGATTTTGCCAGGAATAAAAGTGAATAAAGGCATGAAGAGACCAAAACCAAGTGAAAATATTTCAGATATGCAATGAGGGGTAGAAAAAAAGAACACCTGGAAGAGTTCAAGTAGCCCAGGAACATGAGAAAAAAAGAAGCACAAACTGTTAAACACAGCAATATGCAGGTTCAGTGAATTGATCAAAGAACAAACAAGATGTGCCAGCAATATTTCTGTTTTCAAACCTAACCTGCAGCACCATCAATCTAACTGGCAAACTGATTCACTGCCTGGCCCAGCCCTGCAATTAATCAAATAAACCTGGATTCTCTTTCTTGCAGCATCAGGACTGCTCTGGGGATATCAGGATGCTGACAGCCAGAAAGGCAGTCATTAAACCCCCCCAAACAGCAGGACCTACCCTTGCAGAAGTTGTTTTGCTTGCTAAAGTCAAGTGGTTTAGTTCCATGAGGAATTCAGCATCTGACTCCAAGTTCTCATTAATCCTCTGTTACATAAGAGGGCGTGGAAGCTCTGCTGGCTGCTGCTGCAGGGCTCACGGGGCTGTGACAGCACCTCTGACTAGGGGACAACTCCGTCTCTCCCTACTCCTGTGTGATGGAGGGGATGACATTGGGACAGCTCCTCTTGCTGCCACGGGCCAGCCAAGCTGCTCCACAAACAGCAGCCACCAGCAAAGCTGCAGGCAGAGCAGGGGAGGGGACACAGCCAGGGCCTTCTGGCCCATCTGAGAAGTCTATTCTGGGAAGAACAGCTGAGGAGACCTACTGTAGCCTTCTGCTACAGCAGCTGATCAAAGGAAGGACATATGCTGCATTTTAAGGACTGATTTCATAGTTAGAGATGGATTTTCCTGATGGAATATATCACCTGTATGTGATAAAAAACCAGCTGCCTTCAAGAAGCCAAGAAGGAGCTCAACAGAACAGACCCTAATTCCCACCCTTAGCACAGACCAGTGGAAAACTTCCCTGAGGAGGAGAAAGGGTGGGCTCAGGCTGCAGGGCACCCAAAGCTACTGCAGCACAAAGAGAGACCCTGCCAGCTCTAACCCACAGTGCAGCTCTCACGGCCAGGCTGAAATGAAGTTTTCCAAGGACAGTGGTGTCTCTAAGTGCTTGTGTAAAGCCACAGACACCATCCTGGTGTCTGCCAGGTACTCCTCATCCTTAAGCAGCAGTGGAGTGAGGCACTGTAAGGCTCAGCTCAGCTTCCATTTGACTCATTAGGCTCCATTGCCAGCTTTCCTTTGAGCTGCAGCTGATTATGTCAGTCCAGTTTGGCTATCCCTGCTGTCAGGCACAATTTAGAGCAGCACCAAGGAGCAGCACACGGAACAAAGCAAGCCCTGTGCTGCCAGCAGCCCTGGCCTGAGCTCTGTGTGTGCCAAGGAGCTGCTGAGGGGTTTTTGCAGGCAGCTGCCAACACCACCAGGAGCCCTTCCCAGGCCATGCTCCCTCCCTGAGACACTTCTTGGGAGAAATACATTTCTCTCACTTTATGCGTTAGGTCTCTGAAATAGGTCCCACATGGGGAATAAGAATACAAAGCTGAAACAGGAAACCAGAAATGATGTGTGGAGCACTTGGCAAGAGCTAATGGCAGCTCCCTAGGAGAGGATGGAGTAGCACCAGCCCTGCCCCAGGGGTGCCTTAAGGCCCTGGACCTGCCATACATCACTAAACAAAGAGCAGCAGCTCCCAAATGGTCCCAGCAGACAGCCCCAGCCACTCCTGGCTCTTTGCAATGCCCTGGTGCCCACAGCTACAAACTGTGCCAGTGTGAACTAGCCCAGCAGATCAATTCACATGGCACTGCCCCACTGCCTTCCCCCAGCTTAGCAGCAGTGCCATCATGCCATCTTTAAAGATTAAAAACATTCAGGACTCCAAGTATTTAATGAATTAACACAGCTTGTCCTGGGCATGAAGAGCCTGGCTCATGGACGGGTCCCATTTGACCCCGAGCTGGCTCCCCGTGCCAGCAGCTCCCAAACTGGGAGGTGATCCTTGCCAAAAGGGCTTTGGGTGTGTAACTCCACGGGGATGTTCATCACCCCTCACTGCACCCTAATTTAGGGCTCCTGGCATAGTTACTGGAGGCAGACTGGGGACTCTGGAGGGCAGTGTGGCACTTTGGATTGCTGGAGGAGTGTCCCTGGCTATATGGGGAGCGTGTAGAGAGCAGTGTCAGACGCCTCCACGCTGCAGCATGAGCTCTCACTGAGCTGTTGGGAGGCTGAAGGATGTCACAGGCACTGGGGACTCCTCGGGTTCATCACCTATGGCTCTCTCTAGTACATCTCAACCTCCAGTTGTCTCAGCATCTTCTCTGTCAAACTGGCAGCAGCTCACAGAAACACCATTTTCAAGGCTATTGGATGCCAGGCAGGAGGCACTGGGGCTCTGGCTGCAGCACCACCAAAACCACTACGGAGTCATTGCCAGGGGACTGGAATACATAAATTCCTTTTTTTTAATCACAGAAAATTCTTGGCTTTTCTTAATTTTTTTTTCAGGAAAAAAAAAAAAAAAAAAAAAAGAGATAAAATTTTAAACTGTTTTGTCAAAAATCCTAGGAGTCCAGGTTGGACTAGCAGGCCCAGGTATGTAGGCACACATTAGCATCACACAGTGAGGCAGCTGCTGGGTGTTTGTCACACACCTTTTCTCTGCCCTCACTCACACCTGTGAGGTCTTTTCCATTGCTTGAGCCATTTGTTCCTGTGCAGATATCTCTGATCACATCAGCAGGATGGAGCTGCTCAGAGCCAGGTGTGGCACTGGCTGGGTCTCAGCTGGTGACACACAACATCCCACAGGACATTCCCTAAAATCCCAGGAGGTCACATAGCAAAGACATTGGAGGCTTGAAACAAAAGTTTCTCATAGCTGTTCTTGCCAAATATTTGCCACCCCAAAGCCACAAAGATGAGAGGAAAGGAAAAAATAGATTTGTTTTGCATTGGGCTTTGGGTTAAGAAGAAGTAGGAGTGGGATTTAGATCACAAAACACTGTGGTAGATTTTAATTTATAAAATCCTTAGATTATCAAAATGAAAACTAAAACCATGTCTCAGCATGAAACAGGTCTCAAGCAGAGCCCTCTTGAGAGGGGGGCTGGTCAGCTGCTCTAGAAGGCTTCATGCTGTTTCCCACATACTTGATTTGCAACACACTTCATTGAATAAGATTAGGTTACAAATGAAATATTATTTGAAAAATAACTTTTTTTAGCATTTGCCAAGCTCTACTCCACATGCAAACTCGTACTGTGGTGGAAACAATTCATCAACTGCTCCTAGTCCTGGGGTATTTTTACCCATAAAGGCAAACCTACCTCCATCATCTCCTTGGTGCTCACACAGTGGCACAGAAAGAGCATTAAGGACTTAGCAAAGCAAATAATCTAATCTAGAAAGCATTTATGGCAGGGAAATTTCCATCCACCTGCTTTAGCCTCCTCACAGGTTGGATGAAAACAACTGTGCTTGGATGGCAGGTATGTATAGAACAGCCCAGCTCCACACCAGGTGCTTGTCCTGCTGGGATCAACCCATGGAAATGTGTCCTTGCTGCAGTGTAAGAGCACTTGTCCAGCCATTACCTGTCAAAATTACTTCATCTCCATCCTGCAGGAATTTACGAGACTGTCCACTGCCAAGAGGGATTTCTTTTGTTCCATTCCAGGACAGCTCCAGCATGGAGCCAAAGCTCTCTGGCTCCTGCAGCACGAGTTCACAAACAAATAAACAATTTTTTAGTATCTTTCCTGCTGTTCAGCTTCTTGCTGCTGGGATCAGAAACACAAGTACGTTACCTCTACAGAACAGAGTTTTGCTGTCAAATTAATTCACTGATACATTGGGTCCTTTTCCTGAATTTGCATTTTAGTTTCTTGCTGGCTATTAGCAGTGATGCTTACAGCTGTTATCTGGTGTATTTAACAAAGTGTTCAACCTGTTAAAGCAGTTTGGGTCTGCCACAGCAAGAATGGAAACAAGTGGGGGAGACTTCTACAAATCCAGTGCTTTTATGTAGTCATGTTTCAGATTTTTAATTACATTTTGTTCTTCAGAAGAGCAAAGCTGGTGTTTGTGAGTCTTTCTGCAGTACAGTGCTCTGAAGATTCAAAAAGCACCTCAGAAATGCTCAAGAGTGAAGTACAGGCATCCCAGCTTGCAAACAGCTTACCTGAGGCTGTCTCTGTGACAGCCTGTACAGGATTTGTGTTTGGTGGTTCAGAAAGGGAGAGTGGCCCATATATTGCAGCCACTGTCCAAATGGCAGCTCAAGGGGAGAAACAGCTTGTGAAGCTGGCTCCAACTTCTTTGGAGAAACTAAAAGTTATACCCAGGCACCTTTCACATTCTTTTCAGAAATAAAAAGCTGCATTTCACAGAGGGTAAATGGATTGTGAGGATGCTTCCACACAGAAGTTAATTTGCATCTATTGTGAAATAGTTCTATGGGAAGGAAGTACAGGAGAGATCAAAACCTCAGAACTCAACAGCATTAAAAACCAGCCAAACAAAAGCCCTACCCAAACCAAACCACTTCTCAGTGTGAGTTTGGGGCTACCAAAGCAGCACCCCAGAGTGCCTGGGAAAGAACTGCAGATGGTTTTGTGGTGGTCAGATCAGGAAGGGCTTAGCCCCAAGCCCTGCTCTGTTGGTTTTGAGTTGCTGACCAGTGGCTGTCGTTGTTTCAGCACTTACGGGTCCACTGATGGTGCCAGAGGCCAGGAGGTCCCCAGGTCTGAGGTTGCAGCCATTGATGGAATGATGAGCCAGCTGCTGTTTCATGGTCCAGTACATGTGCTGGGGGAAGGAGGAAGAGGGGCTAAAGCAAGGAAGCAACGAAGGACAAACTTCTCTGGTGGGCCATTAGGCTATGCAGAATGGAGTCTTGTGGCCTGGCCTATGGCATGCATAAAACCCACACTTTAAAATGCAGTTTAGTCCCTTAAAATTTTTCTTATTTCAGCTGGATGTCATTTTTCCTCTTCTTCCTCTCTAAGACCAGTACTGCTGACCCAGGCTCCATGATTACACCCAGTATTTTAACAGCCTTGTAGAAAAATCTACTTATTACTGATTTGCTGACTACTGATTTGCTGATTAAGGTAATTACTATGCAAAGAGCCAAATGTGAATATGAAATTGATTGAGAATTGCTGCAGCTGGCACATAAATCTCCTGGCTTCAATCAGTGGGTGGAGGCAGAGCCACCAAGCTGCCCACAGAGGGGATGGGGCAGACCCGGGCTGGCAGCAGTGAGTGGCATCTAAATTAGAGCTGTGACTGCAGAGCTGCATTGCAAGAGGCAACTCCCTCTTCCTGTAGTCCTCTGTTCTCACTGCTCTGTGTGGGCACAGAGCTAAGGATGCTCTGAGCACCCCAAACCCAGCAGCAGAAAGAGCTGTCCCTTTCATCAAGCTTTCAGGTGTTTCCACCTCACAGGGGGAACTATCAGCACCTTCCAATGCTGATAGTTCCCCCTGTGAGGTGGAAACACTTGAATGTTTTTCATTTTTTTGAAAATTTCCCTCTGTCTCCTATGCAGACACTCAGATCTGATCTTCAGCTGCACTGGAACAGACTGCTCAGGTAAGTGGTGGATTCACCATCCCTGGAAGAGATCAGAAGGTGTGTGGATGTGAGGGACATGGTTTAGACATGGGCTTGGCAGTGCTGGGCTAACATGAGGACTTGATGATCTTGGAGGTTTTTTCCAACCTTAGAGGTTCTATGATTCTATTCTATGAGTCTAATGCAAAAAGCAGTGTTTGAAATTGCCTGGGCTGGAGCTGATGGCATCAGCAAGGTTGCAAATAAACAAAAGATACTGGAGTCTTACCTTGAAATTGGATCTGCATATAGTAGTTGGTGTACTCATTCCTTCTCCTGCAGAAAATAAAGGATAAGAAAGAGAGAAGCAATTTGTTTGTGCTGGATGAATGGTGTTGGAGTCTTTTTATGTTACAGATGGATGGAGACTTCTTTTATCACTGGAATCCCTAGTGGGAAACCAGTAATAACATTTTCTATTGCTACGAAGACCAAGATTTCATAGCAAACAAGTGTGTGGATTGCACTGGAGTAGCATCAAGCTGCCCATTTCCTACTCTCTGCTCTCCTATGGGAGAAACACCTGGACCTAGTGGTCAGCTGGGCCATAAGGTGGGGGCTGAGCTGGGTTAACACCTGGATCCCACAGAGATCTGCTCATTCCATGCTCTGATGACCCCTGCCTTGCAAGGAGACCCCTCAGGGACCCTCCTCAGGAGAAGCTGACCACCTGGGGGCTTTCCCTGCTTGGCACTTGGCTGCACAGCCAGCGGGGAGCAGGAGGAGTTCTGCCTCTTTCTCTGACAGAGGCAAGCTGGGCCAAGAGGGAAAAGAAGGAGCACAGAGCCCAGGACAAAGTGGGGGGAAATTGTGGTGGTGCCACAATATTTAATTGGCAATTTCAGCTTTGCAACCCACTCGGCTTTGTCATACCTTTAATAGCAACAAAGAGCTTGATGTCAAAAGTGTAGGGCTCTTTATCCTGAAGGTAGGGCAGTGGCTTAGGATCCTAAAAGCACATAAAAGACATCTTAGTCTAAACAAAAAGAAATTTAAAAATCCACAAGGCTTTCCAGTGAGTATTGGTGTACCCAGCCTGTGGTGCACAGCCCACTCACTTCACCATTCTTACTGCTCAGATTACCCCTTTGCTTGGTCTCATGCACACACTTTTAAAGATCTTTCTGAACAGACATGATATCCATATAATCCAATTCCTTTTTCTGCACAAGGTTTGCAAAAGCCATGCCCATCATTTCAGTGTGGATGTTAATCCAGCACAGAGTGCCAGCACACCTTTGCTCTGTGCCTGCACAGAGAAGATGGTGATGTCTCTGCAAAACTCTGTTATGCTTTCCAGTTTTAACCACCTACATAATGCAGACAATTGGAAATGCTTGAACAAAGTGTTCTGGCTTGACTCCACCCTCTCTCCACCACTTACTGGATGCTAAGTGCTACCAAAGACCCAGAAGAAGCTCTGATTATTTTATTTTCCAGGTGTTTTGAAGATGATTTTTCTGCCCTGCTCAAGCAGAACGACAGCACAACATGTGCCAGGGCCAGTGACATCAATGAGCACTTGACCTCAGAGGGCCCTGGTTGCCTTCATCTGCTCAGAAGCAGAATCTCAACTGTAAATTCCATGGAGACAATCCTTGGCATGGAGGCAGCTCAGTGATTTCTACTGATGGGACCTTCCAGCTCTGCTGATATTTTTCCAGCCCTGCTTTTCCTTTATTTCAACCTTTTTTCTTGCTGACCTGGACAGGGTTTGGCAACACAAATGGCATGAGAGCTTCCATGGTGACAACCCACGGAGAGATGGTTGTGCCAAGGCTTTTGCTCAGGAAAGGACCCAGAGGAACATATTCCCACTTCTGGATGTCACGGGCTGGGAAGAGAACATTCAAAGCAATGCAGGCAAACATATCCAAGGAATTGCACATCCATCAGACCCGTGAAAGAGTAACATGAATTAAAATTGCTATTCCCAGCCTTTTCTAGCTGTTGTGCCCAAATCCTAATTTAAATCCACCCATTTTCAACCCAATTTTCTTAGATCAGCTAGATTAGGATGATGAATCAGCAATAAGTAAAACAAACCAGGTCATCCCCATGTAACCAGTATTTTTACCCCCCCTCCTTTAATTATTCCTTTTATACCCAGCTAATGGTCTTTGCCAGCCATAGGGAGAATTTCAACAAGTTAAATCTTTGCAGAGACTGAGGGATTCATGATTACCAAATCCTTTTCCTTTTCCTGACACTGAAATCAATCATCATCCTCAGTGTCACCATTCTTAGGATTCCTCCATCCCTGCCCAGAAGAAACTAGACTGATATTAGCTCTTTCATAAGTAAATAAATCTTCATTAGGCAGCAATTTCTGGTTCTACTAATTGATCAAAGATGGATTGATACAGACACTGAAAAATACAGGCAACACTTCATTTCCGTCCCTTTCAGTCGCACCCAGTGGTTTCAGTGATCAGCACTCTACTATGAAAATATGTAATGTATCCCTCTCTAGGGTTTCCCGTGGTGCTGTAACCCCCTCTCCAGGCCGATTCCCCCAGCTCCGGTTACCGCTCCAGTCGTTCATCAGGACCATCCCAAAGATGTGCTCCTGGGCTCTGCTGATGGGAATGGGCTCCCCATACCTGTTTCCAGGACCTACAAAGAATGCCTGAAATGGAAAAGCAACACGTTGATTATGTTTTTGAGGCTAAAAATCTTTACTGCACAGAGAGTTAGGGACAGCAGCAACAGAGGCTGGACAGGATGAGTTTTGCACCGTTTCCCACACACATTTGGACAAAACCCATGGCCTTCTCCCCTTTTCTTCCCCTCCATAAAGCTGGCAGGCTTGAATTACTTAAGATCTCTGTGTTGCTAAGAGACAGGCATTAAACAAGGGCACGATGTTGTCGAAATGCAGGAGGAAAAATGGTCCCTCCTAATTACAGTCCGGATGCAGAACAGGTTTGCCCACTGAAGGGACTGTTTGCTGCAGACAGTGAACAGGAAGGAGTTTCACACCATCCAAGGGAATACCGAACGTGGCTGGAGCCTGATGAGACAGTGGGGAAGAACAGGCAGATGGAGAAATGTGCCCACTAAGTAAAGTAGGCCATGAACTGGGTGCCTGCACTCATTCCCTTAGGAATCCACAGCCTGCACATGCAGAGGATTTTATGGGAAATCTCAGCTGTCTCTTTCTGTCTACAATATGGAAGTTTTTCCTTCTGATCTTGCAGCAGCCAGCAGTAGAACTCAGGCTGGAAAGAAGAGCTATGGCAGCAGCATGGGAACCCCACTTTATGGGATTGCATCTCCCCTAACAGCTCTGATTGGCAAAGCACACAGCACTAAAGAGTTTCACTATGTTTTTATAATCATTTCCATCAATATTACACTTCTTCCACTGGTTTAGTTTGGGGTTTTTTGTTTTTGTTTTTTTTTAAAGGGAAAAGATTGGGAATAAAACATACAAAAATAATATAAGCCATTAAAATTGTATAAATCTTAATACAGTCCTATGAAACCATCCCTTCTGGACCACACTTAGCCACAGCATGAGGTACCTTCCCACCATGTTTTTTTACAACACCCACAGCACAGGATTTAACTTCCCAGGCAGGAGAATCAGGAGTTTGAATCCCACTGCCAAGAACTCAGGGCTTCCTCTGCTCTCGCACAAGGTGCAGACAGCCTGGACTTCCTAAACCCCAGTGTCCATTGATAGATCCTGGCTGCAGTGCAGAGGTAACTGCTGACCAGGAAACAGGCTGTGGTGGCTGATGAAAAGAATTCTGCTGCCTGACTGCACCACTGGTGCTCAGCTTTGGCCAGGGGAGCCTTTTCCAGCCTGAGAACTGTATGAGCAAACCTCCTAATGAGCTAAGGAGCTGTGCCCTGCTCCTCATACAAAGCAGAGGTTTGTTCCACAGAAATCTACTGCCTGCAGCACAGACAGCTCAGGAATGGACCTTATGGGACATTCAGTTTAGAAGAAGCTAAACCCACCCTTTCTTCCCTGTTTCTATTTTAGTATTTTTCAAGTCATAAGGAGGAAAAAAACCCTCTCACCATTTCTAACTCGATATCCAGACGTTTACAAGCACCAAACACTGGAGGTTTATCTGTGGGTAGAAGCAAGAATATTTTACAACAGGGAGACAGCTAGAAAAATAGAACTAATGGCCAGAAGAAACAGCAGCTGGTGCTGCTTGGCATGGAACAGAAGATGGACTTAAACCAGGGCTTTCTCTTGCCCTGACCCCAAGCTGGGCTTTAAGCAAGGCATCCCAGACCCTTCCACTCCACTACTATATGATGTGGAGCAAAATTAAAGAATAAAAGAAATAAGAATCCACATTAGGTCCTCCCAGAGACTCACCATTGTCAGGTTTTGTTTGTCCCACAGGTCTCCGGATGGGCGTCCCAGACACCACAACAGATGATGCCCGGCCATGATAACCCACAGGTAAGTGCAGCCTGGAGAAAGAGCACCAGTGCCTGGGTTAGCTGTGTGCCAGGGCAGCTTTTTGGGGTGGAAGCACCACGGGAGTGCGAGGTACAAGGAGACGGAGCTCTGTATGCATGGACACAGACCTCAGCACCTTACCCTGATATAAGAATGGAAGTGAAATATAATCCAAACCCATGTTGCAGTCTTAATGCACTCCTGTGCCACTGCTCCAATTAATTCCTTGGATCTTAAATTCTGCTTTCTTTTCACTCAGCAAAACTTAATTTTTTAGGTATATTTGTGTTTGAACTGGAGGGCTGCACAGTGACTGATGTGGCCACTGCAGTGAAGGGCAGTGCAGATTCAGCTGAGGCTGGGGAAGTTTGGTTCTGGTATTGAACTCTGGACAACACTGATTCTCATCTGCTAGGAACTGAAACCAGTGTGATCCTGAAAAACTACTCAGACCTTTAAAACATCAGGTATATGTACAGATAAGCCTGCAAAATAATGCTGCACTAGAGAATAATCCGAGCCACCCACCAGTTTGGCATCAGAGCGTTCTCCTTCCCCCTGAACATGATCCCAACGTTTGTGGCATGTTGGCGTGAAGAGTAGAAGTCAGTGTAATCTCCTGCACGAGGAAAGAAAATATAAAATAGGGATCAGTGGCAGCGAAGTCCCTCATCTGCGGGGGCTCAAGCACATCATACGCTGCCGGCAGTGAAAAGAGCACAAAAGGAGACAGCGAGAGCGCTCGGGGATGTCATAAATAGCATAAAGGTGTGATTAACAGTTCACCTATAAATTATGCAGACAGAAATGGCTTTTTTTGGTTTTTTTTTTTTTTTTAATCCTCCAGTAGAGAAGAGGAGGGGAAACGCAGGACATAAAGCAGCAGCCCCCTTTCCAGGGCCGAGGCCATTCCCGCTGCTTTTCCTGCAGCCGGCGGGACGCGGCGCAGGGACTCGGGCGATACTCAGGGCATCTGCTGCCCTCTGCTGCCGTCCCTGCAAACGGCTCCCGCCCTCCGGGTCCGCGGGAAAACGGGGGCGATGAGGGCAAAACACAGCCTGGGAGGGTGTGTTTGCATTATGTTGGTTAGTGAGCTCAGTAAGTTATCCAGCAGCTCCAGGAGGATCAGCAGGAAGTTATCCCCTGCGGCTCCAGCCTCCCAGAGGAGGGCTCCGCCACCCAGGAGAAGCAGGAAGCGCAGACAGGACAGAGCCGCACCAAGTGCTGTGGAATCCTAAATGCCGCGTGTCCCTGTGGTACAGCTCGGTCACACCAGGGCACTGCTCCGCTCCCGGCACTCATGGGAGCCAGGAGCCAGCAATCTTCCGACAGGATATGTTCAACCTGAAACTCTTTTCAGGAAGGTATCACACCTATGGGAACTCCTCCTGGTTCCTCTGGGACAGGCTAAACTTCGTCCCAAACCAGGGCTGTGCTGCGTGGAAGGCAAAAGCCAATTCAGAACAGAGCTTGGACAGAAAATGGGCAAGTTCGCATCCCTGCTCCTGTGAGGGTCATGCCCTCAAGTGACTTTGATCAAGTTGGTTTGGGTCCAAATACCAACTTCTGCTAAAACCAGGAAATGCTTATGTATCTACATGAATATAGTAATCCCAAACCAGTCCGTAGCCTCATGGGAGTGGAGGCGAGATCTGGGATGCAGAGTAATGGTCTGGGAGTGGAAACTCATACTTGTTCATGAGGCTGTGCTGGAATATCTGCCTTGGAAACTTTGCAACACGTGAATTATTTTCTGATGGCAGAAGGGGAAATTGTTGGAAACTGAACAAGTATTTCTTTCCTGGCTCTAGTCACAAAGGCCTTTGGTGATGCCAATCTGATGACAGGAGTTATGTACCACCAGACACCCCTGATTTAGTGGAAATTGCATCCAGGAGCGCTCTGGCTGCTATTGAGCTTCCCCAGGCTTTTATTCTTGTGCCACAGACAGCACCTACCTTTCATTATGTACAATAATCTACTTCTGGCTGCTGCAAACCCCATTCCCTGTCAGAGCCATGATCTGTCTGTCTGAGCAAGCTGGAGACAAAGCAGCTGCTCCGTGCGGGAGCACAGGGCAGCGCCAAGGAGCCCCGGCTGCGGGGGACTCACCGATGTGCGCGGGCAGGTGCATCGTCGCAGAAGCTTGAGGTACAAGTGCTCTGAAATGAAAAATGATGCCTTCAGATCTCAGAAAACTTGCAGCTCCCACCCGTAAGAAGCATGGAAGAAGCTGACTTGCTCTCCCAGCTCCTTTGCAAACTTAGTTTGCAAAGCCTTGCAGAAAAAAAATACTGGCAGAAAAGCTGGTGACTGCACAGGCTGCTGTTACTGGGATGGCTACACCAGAAGGAGCAGCTGTCAGCGTGTGAGTGGGAGGGGGCAGCTCTTGGGCTGGCTGGACTCTCAAGGGGCACAGAGAAACCCCCAGTGCCCACGCCCAGGACACCACTGCCTCTGCTGTGTGGGAAGGATGAGTTCATGTGGCTCCTGGGGTGTCTGGTTTGAACTGCTGGCCCTGTTCAGGGAAGATCCTTGTGGGAGGCAGCAGTTCAACCCTTCTCCTGCTCATGAGAGCCTAAATCCTCCCAATCCCCCTGGCAAGGGAGGAACAACTTCTGCTCACTGCCAGGGCAGGCACTTGTGGTGCTTGAAGCATCACTCCAGACAAACGAGAGGTGTGGGATTAATGGACACGCACGTTTTCCATCAGCACAGCACAGAACAAAGCACAGTTCTCTCCTGCACCTACACCTCTGCACGACCCCAAATCTGAAGCCAGTTTGTGACCACATACTCAGTTTTAGCAAAGTCGAGTGGTTGCAGAGGACAAACTGGGNGGGGGGGTCTCCCCATGCCTGCTCCAGGTGTGACAGGCAGGCAGGGAGGCACCAGGGGAGGTGGGAGAGGCGGAGACCCTTGAAGCCGTGTCTCCATGAAGGCCATGGTGGAGGGGCCGTGGTCAGAGGACCAGCCCAGCCCACGGCTGTCTGGGCAGCCCCGCTCAGCCCCCACAGAGTGGCAGCAGGTCTGGACACACCGCAGGGCAGAGCTCGCTGTTCCCAGGTGGAGGGTGACACCCTGGATCTGCGGGCAGCCACAGGATCAATCAGAGATTAATCTGTACGTAATTAAGAGAAGGAAGCACTCGATGTGCACGAGCCCCAGTTAATTCCCACGTAGGAGGCAGGTGGCCACGTCAGACTGTTGGTTTTGGTGTCCTGTCACTCAGGTGACATGGGGCACAGCTGACACCTCCCTGTGCCTGCAGCCACTCTCTGCTCACTCACCTTCTCCGCAGCTCCGCGTTGTCCCTCAGGGTGGGCTCTCCAGCTGACAGCAGCTTTTGGAGGAAAGCCCTGGCCTCAGTCCATGCCGGCCAGCCCAGCCCCATGAAGGCATTCAGGGTGGGCTGGCAGTGACACAGAGGTGCAGGGGCAAAGAAAAGACCACATTTTGCTTATCCTTCACATGCAGGAACATGTCCCACACTCTCACCCCGGTGTTGGATGCCCGTGCCTGGGGTCATGGGGCCATGGCTGCCCAGATCACCCATCCCCCTGCCCATGGCTGCCCGCACCCCCATCCACACCCCACAAATCCTCTGCAGCAGGACCTGCTGCATGTTTGCATCACCCCATCCTAACACACCACTGCAGGCCCTGGTGGCTTTGATCTCTCAACCAGCTGTAGATGGATGTTGTTGGTATTTACCTTTATCCTTAACACAACCTCCCTGTCATTAATATCCCATCCATGGACTGTTGAGGGCACAAGCAGGAGTGAATTAACTATTAGGCTTTGTGTCAGCCACCTGCATTGCCAAAGGCTGATGACACTTTCCTGGAAATGACCTTTGGACCCCCGATGCCCCTGCTCTCCTTGCTATCACACCTGTGATGGTTTTTGCTCTACCAGAACCTGCCTGACAACGTATTTCCAGTTCATGTTCATTATCTCACCACAGGTTGCTAAAGTGCCTTATGGAATATTTTTTAAATGCTTGTGGAAATTAGAACAGACTTTGATAAATACCTGGTCAAAGACGTGCTGGTGTTTGGCAAGAGCTGGTCCATTGAAAAGATGTTTAATGACGCTGAGATCCAAAATCTGGTCTCCAATTGCTACCCCAAGCCTGTGCCGAGGCTGCAAAGCAGCAAGAGGTAGGGGAAAGAGAAGAAGAGTTTATGCTTGTACCCAAAAATGCCCCAAAGAGGACATAGGGGAAGACAGTGACCACAGAGGATTTAACCCATCCAGGACAAAGGTCTGGTACCACAGCAATGGACCATCAAGAGCCAGTCTGAGTCTGGCTGCTGAAAAATGGTAATCCCTATGGGCAGAGCATCACTGCAGACTCCCTGCAGACCTCGAGGGGTGGAAAAGAGCAGATTTGTGTGGGAAAGGATAGCACAAGCAGCAGAGGTTTCTCTCCCTGCCCTCTTCCCCCCAGAAAGAGGCTGACTTGCACATTAACACCCCTCATTAACGACAAGCATTGCAGAATAAGCCCATATATCTGGAATATGTCGTGAAGGAGGAAAACACTACTGCTCCTTCTACAATTGGGAACAGGAGCATAGAGGGGCTATTGGCAGGATGAATCCCATCCCTGTGGGTATGCCATTGGAGAAACAGGCATTTCTGCACCCCAGCTCCTCCCCAGAGGACTGAGGGTGCTCTGGAACCCCTGGTGACACAGGAAGCACATCGTGCTCAGGCACATGTTGTCTGTGCCACGTGTAGGCTGCCCTCCACTGCCTGTGCTCACACCACTGGAGGAGCTCAGGAGCCGCATGCCGAGCCCAGCCAGGATCCCTGCTGGATCCTCGCTGCAGGAACAGCATCCCACACATGGGGAAATGGGACAGATGCAGCCCAGGAGACAAAGCTCCTGTTCATGCCCCGGGCGCGTGCGGAGCCGGCGGCGACAGCGGGGCAGCAGCAGCGACAGACCCACGGCAGCTGCACGGGGCAAAAACACACCACAGCCCCCAGTATTTGTGTCTCTGGTTAAATAGAGACAAACTATTACAGCCACTCTGAAAAGCAGCTCACCAAAATAACCATCTTCAAAGATCCATGCTATTAAACCTATTTTTCAACCTTTAATTTCCAAACAAGATTCCAAATGTGGTAGGAAGTATTTATTCAGCAAACATTCCTGCAGAAGAAAACTGAACCTCACGTCAGGTTAATTTGTAACTGGGATAGTCAGGAATGACAACAATTGTTTTAGCCTGAAATCATGAAAACATTCAGCTACTATCAGAACATTAGTCTCCTAAATAATTTCTGTAAGTCTTGCCTGTCATTTCATAGGGTTTGAGTGAAGATGTTTTTTTCAGAGAACAGTTACTGAGGAAGGCAGAAAAATAATCCAAACTTGCTAGACAACAGCACGCACATCTCAGAATAGATTAAACACACCATCTCATTTTATCTTTGGAAAATACCACATCAGAAAATACAATCTTCTGGTTTAATTTTTTTTTAAACCTACATGGATAACTAGCAGAAACCAGGAGATAATAATGAAGTTTCCACAAACAATGACAAAAAAATTCTCTACTTTTCCTTCTGGGAAGCAGCCCTTGGCTTGTTTCCCTTTCTCCAGGACACATGTCTGCAGCTCCACCCCATTAGGCACTCAGAGGTTCAGCCTAGCTGGGTTCAGTTCTCATGAAAATTGGGAATGGGGAGCTACCTCCTTGGCAGAAAGGTTGAGCCACATTTTCTTACGTGATCATCATAACATAGAAGGCCTGGAGCTGGCTCAGCTTGCAGGCTTCGGGCCCAGCTTTAAACATGGGCACACATTTGCACACATTTAATGCAGCATTGCATAAACATACACTCAACAGAACACAACGGGTCAGCTGCAAAAATAGGTAAAACACATATTTGGTGCCCTGGTTTAATGCTTTGGCAGCCACCACCAAAACTCCCTGAGAGCAGTAGTTAATAGGGCTTCTTAAGGGTGGTGTCATTACAGACACAAAGAAAATAAAAGACCGAGTTAAAAACAAAAAAGTTGAGTGTGAAATGTGCCTCTACACAGGGAGTGGAAGGGTCAAACAGATTTAATGATGTCACAGAAATTATCAAAACCACACAAGAATTACTGTACATATTAGCCAAAGTACTTCTCATCAATATTAACACTTCTGATTTCTTCTGTGCAGTTTCAAAGAAGCTGTAATCAAAATAACCACACTAAGGAAACAGACAATGTGGCAGCTGCACCTTTGCCATCAGGTCAGGAAGCCCATGAGTGTCTCTGGCTGGGAAGTCTTCCTTTATCCCACATTTCTGGGAAATTCTGCTCTCTCACGGCCCTGGAACAATTATAACCAACCAAGAACAGTTTGCTGTTACTCACCTCCTCCTTCGTGGAGAAAACCCCATAGGGGAGGTTTTGCAGAGGAAAATCTGAGTCCTTGTCTACCTGGATGAAAGACATGCTGAACCCCGAGCAGTCCCTGCTTCCGCACAGCTCCCACCTGCCCGCTGCTACGTGCCTTCCACAGAGGAAGATCCTCTCCAGGTGGTGCAACCCAGAGCAGAGGAGCATCAAATCCCACCCTCCGTCCTCACACACAAACCAATCGCTGCTCCGTCGCCATCCCACCCCCTGCCTGGTCCCTGGCAGTGGTTAATCAGTGCCAGAGGTTTGCCTGAGTCAGCAGCTGTTAATTGTTCCCAGCCAGGCAGTGACCCTGGTGAAATGGGGTCTTCCTCCTCCATTACCTTTCCTGGAGATATTTAGAAGATGCTTAGATGTGGCACTGAATTCAGGGGGGGACTTGGCAGTGCTGGGTTAGCAGTTGCGCTTGATGTTCTTGAAGATTTTTTCCATCCTTAAAACTTCCAGGATTTTACAAACCCTCACATAAACTGAGGCCTTCCTGTAGCAGGTAACTCGCTGGGGGTGAAGGATGCAGCAGCTCTAAGACCAGAGGTAACTGCCCTGGTTTAACTTTGGAGGGGTCACTCACGTGCCAGGGCCCTGGTGAAATGATTATGTCCACACTGATTCTCCCACCACAAGCTCAGCAGCCCTTAGGAAGTTGCACAATCCACACCTGAAACTGCACCTTTTGTGGTTCTTAGTTTTGCAATGCTGCAGGCACCTCATTGAGTTCTTCCATTTTCTCCACATAGTTCCACCGTCTTAAAACCAGAAACGTATGTGCAGCCAACCATAAAGAACAGGGAGGCTGGAGCTTCTGCTCCCAGTCCCAGCATTCTCCCACCTGCAGGAGCAAATTCACTTTGTCAGAAGTAGAAACCAATGAGGGAACATCCTTGAAATTAGAACTAAATAGCAAAGGCCACATCTTTCCAATAAAAACAGGAAGACGCTCGTGATTGCCAAGCCAAAGAATTGGTTTGCTGCTCAGCCTTTTTTTTTTTTTGTCAGAGGAGTCATTAGAAGAAATGCAGCAAATGGTACAGCCAGAGATTCAGTGCAAGATGATATAACAGCATCATCTGTGACAGCTGCTCACTCATTGAGACACAAGCTCAGAAGGTGCTGTTTGAAACGGGGTCTTATTTAAACATCACAATGCCTAGCTTGTGGAAGATTTCCTATAAGATTTCCCCTGACAGTTGGAAATGTTTTAAACACAGTGAAGATGTTTTGTGGACAGATTATAGGATCTAGGCTGTAGAACCTACTTATTCCAAAACTGAAACAAAACCACTTTGAAAACTTGTTCCAATACAGTGTCCAATGTGAGGAGACAGACTCAAGCATTTTGTAGTGCTGTGAATGTGCTGGTGTTAATTAAAATGTTAATCTGCTAACCTCAAGCTGATGACACAAATAGAGATTGAAGTATCAATCAAAAAGCAGATCAACCACTGGGGTAACACAGGGCCACCGCCAAAGCAAACAAACACGACACACAACTCTCAGGTGTCACGGAGTGGACATCCAGTCTAAATGTAAGCTGATACAACAGGACCATAAACTCCTCCAGTATTAACTCTGAGCCCCCTGCACAAGCCAGGCCAAAGAAGGTTTATTAGGTGGCTTGGAGAAGGACAGGTGTGGAAGCAGAACTCCCCACTGTGGTTCTGCCTACCGTGGGCACTGCCAGGTGAGGATCATACTGTGTAGCAACAGCCAGAGGAGCAGCTGTGTCATACCTGGTGATGGTAAAGGAAGCATGTGAATACTTTTCTTGTACCTTTCCCTTCTTTCAGGCACCAGAAAACACAAACGTAACAGGTTTTCCCCCGCCTTGTGAAACCTATGGTGTCTTCTCTCCGCCAGGCCCAGAAGCATCACTGTCAGGTGAAAGGCAGATTGGTCAGGAGGGCACATAGAGAGAAAATGAAAAGAGAGAGACCAGAAATAGGGAAGAGGGAGGAATCAAAGTGAGAAGGATTACAGAATAGGGAAGTAGCAAAGAGGAAAGCAAATAGAAACACCCACCAAAGGTGACACTGCTGCTCTTCCATGCTCTGTGCTGTGTAAGAGGAAGTTTAGCAAATGCTTTGAGGAAATACAGGATCTCTGACCCATGATAAGGCAGACCATTACTGAAACTTGCCAGTTAGTTATTCCTTCCTTCCTTCCTTTACTATAAACTCCATGTGCTTCGTAGATTGTGGTTAGGCCATTTCTGCAAGCACAAGCTACTTCATTTATTATTCGGTCTTGCAGATTACTTTCTGTAACTACCAGAGGAAGCTCCTTCTGCTGCACAGTTTATATCCTAAATGTAGTGCTTTATCTACTAATTGCCAGCCATAGCTTTTAAAGAGCATTCTGAATTTTAAAGGATGGAGCCAGCTTTGATTAAAAATGTAATGTTTTAAATAAAGCTGCGCAATCACATTTGTTTCACAAATACTCCAAAGCAGCAGCCAGTCACCCAGTGAGATTTCAACTGCAGAGCAGCACCATCTGGAGAGGAGTTGGTGCTACTTTATTAGTGTACTGTTAGGTTTGGTGACAGGCAGCACTGGCTGAAGTTTCTATGGCACTACATAAACCACCTTTAAGTTATGGAGATGACCCGGGTTGAGGCACAGACTTTGATCTCAGGACAGGCAGCCTTGAAGAAAGAAACTTACTGAGCACCCACACAAGACAAGAAAAGAACAATTCCTCCAGAAGTGCCATCTGTCAGACAGTGGATCCCAAACCCCACAGCACCATTTCCTAGAATCACACACAACTCCACAGCCTATTCATGACCAAATCAGTTTTACCTTTAGGTCTGGCCCAACTGAAGTACATTGTCACAATGTCACAAATGCCCCAAACTCCTGCACATGAGAGATGTGTTGCACAGGAAGCACAGAGAGCCCCCTGAGCAGAATCAACACACAAGGTCTGGAAACTGCAGCGTCTCTGGTAGTTACAGGTGAAAAGATAAAAAAACCCATCAGAATTTAGCTGGCATTGGGATACACATGGTAGCTGTGAATAAATACACTTTAAGTGAAGGAACCACCAATGGAAGGTCTCCATTAAAACAAAGCAAGAGAAACCCAACTTACATATGCCAGTGACAGCCACAGGGGCTCAGATTTTTTTAGATTTTATTTAATCAAAGTTAAGACGTGGATAAACATAAATACAGCACAGGTACTTCAGATCATTCTTCATATTTGTGTACAGACAAACTGATGGATGTAATCCCAATGAAAACTGCAGTCAATGAAGTGCATACAGCCTTCCCCCCACACACACAAAAAGAAACCCCAATTAAAAAAAAAAAAAAAAAACAACAAAAAACCCCACACAATCTCAGCACACACTCTCATTACAAATGATTCATACATAAATAGGTAGAGGGTGCAAACAAGCTAATATGCGAACATGTATAACCTCTCGTTAATGGGAAAAAAAACCAGAAGCAGCCATAATGATTAAAATACATTCAGTTACTGATAACTAGTTGTGCCATACAAGGCATTATCAATAAAAAAAAAAAAAAAAAGGAAATTGTGCTGCAGAGAAAAGCTATATACAACAAGAAAATAAACTGCAAAGTTAACGCATGCATGTTTTATCCTGGAAAAGCACAGCCCTCCAATATTTTCTCCATGTTTGTTATAAAAGCCCTCTGCACTCAACTAAAATTAAAATGATCTTAAAGGATAATACTTGTAAAGTTTACTTAAGTCTTCAGCCACAGAAAACTGCAATGAAAATAATGTTCAGAGTCATTTTCAAAACAAAAAAAAACGAAAACAAATCTATTCATCTGATGACATGCATGATTAAAAGGTCTAGGCAAGATACACTGCTCTACGTTCCTGATGACTAAGGAAAAAAGCTCAAGTCAATTTAGTCTGCAGATGGTCAGAAGATTTTTGTATTCCAGCAGAAGCAGCAGTTCAGATCTTCTGGATCTTTTCCCCAACAACTACAGGATTCTCTTTTCTGATTTTCTCAGCAGCATCAGCTTTGTAATTGTAAGAGCAACTGTGTACATCTGAGTAACGGTGCATTCCACAGTAAACGTTCCCACACCGACATTCGAACCCTGTGGACACAAACAGCAACTTAGACATTTCAACATTCTTAATTACTCTGGTTTGCTTTAAATCCTGAATGTGTTCACTCACTAGCAATAAATCTCAGTCACCAGTGTCAATCAATCAGCCAAAGAGCCTCTGCTGCAGAAAGCATAAGAATCACAAGTAATACATATTTAAGTGATTACAGCACGATTTGACTTGACCATTCCTTCTTTTTGCATGACACGCTAGCACAGAACATTCCTAGAGAACTCCTGCTCTTTTGGTGTGTTTATGAATCTTCACCCTCCAGAATTCAGGCCTTTCACTGGACCACTGCAAAGCTGGCTAGTGAATGGCAGCAAACTATCATCCAATTCCTTAGCTAAGCAGACTTCCAAAAGGAAGTATTTGCAATTATGAACTTCACTTTAAGACAGGAGGCTGAAAAACAAAATGATATATGAATGACTAATCTAGTAAGAGTGAGCTGAAAGCACCTTTGATTGTTATTTCAAATCAGTATCAAATGACCATGCCCCGTTTTTCCTTTTAAGATAACATTTCAAAGGGCCAAAGCCTAAACAAGCTTAAGGAAACTGAAATCAGTATTTCTTACCAGTCAGTCCAACCTTCTTCCTGCACATGAAACAACGATTCTTTTTCTGTTTTGGTTTGTCAAGCGACTTGTCCTGTTCTTCAGGTGTAGGCTCTGCACTCTCTGACACTGAAGCTGACATTAAAAAAGTTATTAAGAACAGTGGAGGAAAGAAGTCTGTCTCTCCCCTTTTAAGTCCTACAATAATCTAAAGCCCATGTTGTACATTTGGCCATTTTGCTGCAGCTTCCATGTCTGAAGTGCACTGGTCTCCCCGCAGCGACTGGAACTCCCTCCTTCTAGACCTTCAATATCATTTAAGAAGAGAACTCACCAAATGCTTGAAAATACCACAAGAACAACCAAAACAAGAAACATTAGGTTTAACAGCAAGATTCAGCACTGTCAGATCCGGGAAGAAAACCCAACAGCCAAGTCTTTCCCCAGAGTGTTACTCACCCAGTTCCCAAAATCTGCTTACAAGAAGCACTCTAGCAACAGGATCAGTTGAGCCAAACACCCTCTTTCAAATTCTGAATCAACATTATTTTTGCTGAAGAATGCAACATGGAGGCCACACAAAACACTGTTTCAGAACAATCTCTACTACTGTGATGCTACTGCTCTTGCACACCTGGAAAAAGCCTACACAGGACGTAAGTCACTGCCTGGGGTGACAAACACCATCTCAAGAGTCCCAGACTTACAGGGCAGAACTACACTGTCCTGGAGCCCAGAAGGAAGCAGGTAGAAACCTAATTTTAAAGACATTTCTCCTAAGGCATCTTTCAACCTAATTTAGTATTCTTGCTTCTAAAAAACAGGTTACAGGTTGTGTCGAAGAGTATGAACAAGTAATAGTATTTGCCTGAGTCAGGTAAAAATAGAAGTTGGCTGGTTTTCCTCAAGTATTTGCACATTCCTTACATTACAAAGCAGAAATAGAAACAAAAAAACCCAGCTTCATTTCAAGAAGGGCTAAGAGCCAACCTCTGCCTACCAGACATAGCTAGACCACAGCAGGACAAGTCTCCAGTGAGTAAGATACACAGAAGTTGGGAGTACTTGCAGCAAAGAACAAAAGCAAGCTCCAGCTGGGAGGAGTGTGGATGGAAGCAGAGCTAGAACCAGCACTGTAAGGAAGGGAATACAACAGCAAGCTCAGACATTTGTCAGGGAACAAGCTGCAGGCATCTCTGTGCAGCTGGACTTTTGTTTGTCTGAGACTGTCAGATGCAGTTCTGTGCTAGCTCTTCACCAGCTGACAGCTCTTCTGCATGACAAATCCAGTGGGGTTTTTCATGTGCTGCTATTCTGATTTTCTTTTTAAAGGAAAGGGCACTCATCACTTTTGCTATGTATCAAAACATTGTACTAAGCAACATCAATGGATAGCAAGATAGCTGATCACCAGCAAAGACTTAGCCTGAGGGGACAGTATATTCCACAGGTTAATCTAGCAAAGATACTATTATACATGGTCTATTAAATCCTTCTCAGTCACCATCTATGTTAAAATCAGAGCTTCTCTTTGTCCTGAAATTTATAACAATTTATAGTTTGCAAAAGAAAAAAGGTTTAATGGCTTTAAATGTATGTCAAAGGGCACATTTCTGAGTGGGCATAATATCAAAAGGATTGCAAGGTAAAAACCAAAATCAGCAAGGACTAAAAGAGATAAGTACCAGAAGGGGTAAGACTTACTCAAATGAACTTTCATAGTTTTACACAAAACAGATATTGCAGTGTTTATTAATTCATTGAGACATATTCATGCAATGAGGTAACATTCTCCAGCTTGCATTTCCTGTTGTAGCAAAATCCAGTTACCTCAATGTAAGTTTCACTAAGAGCCTCTGTAACTATTAGCTATATTTAGGAAAAACTGGCACTCTTCCCTGCATAACAAGGCTCTTATACATCCTTACTTACATTTTCTTTGTGCTCATGGCTCTCACATTAAAAAGGTTTAAAAATATTTAAGAGCTGCTGCTCAGTGTAGAACCGAGTGGGAAGATTCTTCTACTGCACCACAAGTCACTTTGTATCTACTGTAGTAACCATAAATTTTAGATCTCAATTTGCTTTTGAATAGAAGTCAGATTTGAACCAAAACCCTCTATGATAATCACAAATATCCCAACCACTTCAGATGACCAAGTGCCACTGCTCAGTCTATAAGCTACCTGTGATAACCACAGCAGAACAAAGCCAGGTAAGATGCAACACTGCCCATCTTGGAGCTTGCAGGAAATATGTTGCTGCCACTCCCAACTGCTGGACTTCATCTGGATTCCAGGATGCTGCTGCCTGCTTTCCTTGAACCAAGCTGTCCCTTCCCCCAGCCCCAGCCCTGCCTTCAGCTGAAGAACAGAAGCCCTGGCAACACCAGCACAAGCTGCCCACTAACCAAAAAGGAGTAAGGTATGAACAGAGTCATGTATTTTTGGAGATGACAAGTTGGGCTGGTCACTAGAAGTTCCCAGATTTACAGAACATTTTCCCAGCTGACCAAAACAAGCAGAGCCTGGATTTCCTCCTAAAGGCACAAGCTTCTCCTATTGCTTTGCTTGTGCCAACCCCTGCCAGAGCTTCAGTGTGCTCTGACTGACCACAAAACTGGAATCCACACGACAAAACGCACTCCAGCCTCTGCACCCCTGCAGGCACAACACAGCTCTGTGTGTGCAGCAAGACAGCCAACGCCTCACCTGTTCTCTCTGGATGTTTTACATTCATCACCCCTGCACTACTGGGCAGAGATTTTAAACAAAAAAGGTTTCTCACTCCTACAGAAGAGCATGAACAGCTACATTTACTTCTTAAGGGCATTTCACTAGGCCTAGGAAGAAGAGCCCCCACATCTCCAGAGGAGCGAAATGTGAAGTTAATCCAAAGGAGAATATCACTACTTGTGAACATTTTAGACTGACATAATTAGCCTAAAATACAGTTTCAGTGTTAGGAAGTGGCAAATTAAGTGAGGGAACACTCACCCACAATTTAGTTTTAAATCTTTCTGTTGAGTGTTTCCTATCTCCCTGGAGCATTCACCCAGTATATCAGGATATCCTGTATTATTTTATACATTTGTATCATAATCATACTCTACCTCTGAGGCCTTGGTACTATCACAAAAGTGAGAGAAGCATCCATCAATTCCTTCCCAGTACTGTCTACTGAGCCAACCCTGACAAGGCCCACTGAAGTTGAAGCCATTAGGTCAACTGCATTCACCTTAGGTCCAAGTTACCTCCACATAAAATTCTGTAGCAACCTAATTATTTTAATATCAAGTTTTTTAAACTTAGTTTGAACTTAACTGTTTTACCTCACTAAAATCCAGATATGCACAAAATCAGTTGACTGCACAACAGCCATGTATCTTTTACACAGTTAATCCAATCTAACTTGGTACTTTGGTTTTTCAAATAATAACCTCACCACATGACACGAGTGATGGCATTTTGCAATGTTAATAGTACATGCTCCTCTCCAATTCACAGCAAGTTTGAAAGTCACAGAGGCTGTTTTCATTGTCGTTTTTCAGCCTCAGAGGGGCTGAGAGTCCACCCATTAGTTGGATTTATACTTTTAGCCCCATGTTCTTCAGCTGTAGGAGCTCCATAATGTTTGTGGTGGAGTCCTCCAGCCATCCATGACAAGCTTCATTTACCTTTAAAATCCTCCCTGAACCAGAAGCATGAATCCTAACCTGGATGGTTTTAACTTGCTTACCCCAGGGAACTGAAGCACCTCTTTACCTGCTTGCAGGCTTGCCTGGAGGCAGCCCTGTTAACCCTCTGGCTAACAAATCAGGAATCCTGACTGGCTAATCCTAACAGGGCCATGATGTTGAACAAAAGGCACAACAGCCCAGAAGGTAATTTAAATTACTTGGAGAGATGCTCCGAATAGAAGAAAGCTGCTAGAAAAGCTGGACTGTACTTAATGAGTTTCATTTTAGGTCATCTTTAATGGTATGTTCATGGTATTTAAGAATATTAAAGTTAAAAAAATTTCTATTAGTCCCTATCTTAGAGCATCTGGGCTTTTGCACTGTTCCACAAAGCATCATCATACAAACACTAGCTCTGAAGTCTACTCTTATTAGCATATTCTAGAGTTTTCCTCTATTTCTTCTGCAATGCATAAATCCAACAAAGACAAATCTGAACTGCTCTTTGGGAATTTTATCCCTTTGTAGTTTTAGCTTGACTGCAAACAGCAAGGACTGTGTTGCAGGCTGCTCAAGTCTCATTTATCTGTCTGCTTTAGAAAAGTAATAATAGTAATCTAAGAAAGTTTAATTATTCACCCAGTCTTTCATTCAATGTTGTTGTAGCCTGGTAATTTTTGTTAAATGCCAAGCTAAGGGGACCTCAGCTGAACACAATACATTAACTTACACCAGCAGCATAGAACAATTCGCCCCAGAACAGACATTCCCACAAGGCAAGATTCTATCAAAATAAATACTGACATTATTTCTCCTGTTCTCTTACATCAACAGAAGTACTATTAGACACACTTCACTCTGGAACCAACTAGCACATTGCTGTGACCTTATCTTTTTCTGTATGTTAGAAACTTAGGCAATGCTAAAAAATACCCTTGGATTCATATGTTTGTATTACATGCTTGTCAGCAATCTAAAATTCAAATTCCAAACAAAAGAAACTTCAGGATGCACAACTGTGACAGCAATTCTATGAAATCCCTCTCAGCATCCATTCTAAGCTGCTTTCCTTCCAAACTTACATTTTCAAATCAAAATGCTTTCAAACTGGAAACACTACATTCCCTATGATTTTCAGTTAAGGGACAACACAGAAGGAACTCTGAAGGAAATAACCTGACCCTGCCAGAGAGTTATAAATAGGGATGGTAATTTAGAACTGCAACTACATGCTGGTGATGTTCTCAGTTTAGAAACGAGGGTACAAAGAAAAGGACAGAGGACACAGTTGAGTAACCTAAACACCTGATCTACGTTGATCCTTGAAAACCATACTGTAAAATGCAGATACATCCCTAAATTCAAAGCTTATCTTCTCATAAGGAGAATGAGCTTGAGAGGTGGAGAATTAGAAGCAGCACAAATTTATCCAAGTGTGTAAGAAGAGAGACATGCCTCTGAAAACTTGCTGAGAAAAGTCTTTTCAGAGGCCCAAGTCACCTCACAGTGCCAGGGTCAATAAAGTAAAGTACTCCCTCTGCCTCCCAGTGAAAAGCCAGTAGATGCATTGCCAAAACTCAGACAAGAGCTCTCAGCTCCAGAACACAAACTTTCTAACAGGCATTAGAGTGTATCTCTAGAATGTATCTTTTCAAGAGTAAACATGTTTCTAATAATTGACACCTCAAAGGTTAGTAAAAGTGGAAAAATAATGGAATTAAATGCTTTTCTCCCAAGTTTATTAGCCAAGGCCTTACTCAGCACATTACTGACTAATGACTCTTATATTCCACCCGACAGAAAGGGACAAGTCAGGTTTAGAAAAGTATCTGAGAAGCAAAACTTTGATACCAGATGTACAGTCAAAGAGCTAATATTTAGAATGTTTAAGTGGAATTACATGTAGTATCTGTAAAAAATCCACACTTCTATGCTTAGACTAGTCCACAGAAAAATAATCCTCCCCACTAAAACCTAAACTGTCTCAGCAGAAGACAGAATACTTACTGACTTACCTTTAAATACCTTTTATAATGCCTATAGATTACCAGTCTGAGCACATTTAGTATACTATCTGGCATTTTTGCATTTCCTAAGAAATATTATTGAATTTTTTTTTGGCCTTAAGCTCTGAAAGTCTGCACATAGAAAACAAGAAAAAAGTGAAAAGAAACTTTACATTGTACCAGCAAGAAGGATTTTAGGCCAATATAGTTAACCCACTCAGCCACTGTCCTTCAAGCAAACATAGCCTGTGGTTTGGTAATTTTATACTTGATAAAGTGAATTTCAGTAGTTCAAAATCTTATACCACTACTTCATAGGTGAAAGGTTCATTTATAGGTGTTTCCTGTTTATAAAATATGCTGACCCTGTTCTTTCAATGGCGATGTCAAACACCCTCTATCACAAATATGCTCATAAACTTCTGATATGTGCTGTAAATGGTTACTCTGAGAAGTAATAGATTCTCAAAACCCTACTTAGATGTAACAGTCATGGCATAGAGACAGAACAGGATGTTGATCTATGATGTGCATTTCCAACACCAATTAAAACACTTGTTTATAGCAGACATCACCAATTAAACACAAGGTTTCAGTTTGACTTGCCGTTTAAGAAAAGAAACTTTATCCTCGTTTTGCCTTCTGATTTCACAGAACATTTGGGTTTGAGAATCAGCCAAGTCTTGAACAGGAGTGTATTAAGAACAGTCAAAGTTTAAAAAGCATTATTATTGCTAAGTTCTGTCACTGAAAACAAGGCTACCAACCTTGCAACTCTTCTGTCTCAGGTACTGTTTTGTCCACAGCCGTACTATCCGGTTGGGATGATGCTACGGATTCTGTTAAAAGTGACTGACTTGACACAGGGCTGAGGGGCAAAAGAAGAAAGTTATGATTTTTATGATGCATTTCCACATTCTCTTCCTATAAGAGATACCTTTTCATCAAGAGGTGCCCTAATGTATCCCAGAACTTTTCACTCTGAAGTTGTTTGTGTAACCACTTAAAACTGATACAATCTGAACTGACACAAAAGGTAAACTTTTTTTTTTAATTCATACTGAATGCAACAAAACAGTTCCACTATAAAAAAGGAAAAATATTTTGGGTGGTTTGGCACACCATCATTCCACACTGAAGCAACAAGGCAACATCCAATATGCAAGGATCTTTATAATGTAAGTCAGCAAGATAATTGTAGAGGAGATAGTTTCAGTGTTCTGGTGATACAAATGAGAAAACTGCAGCATGTCAACCTTTCCAGTAATGAAGCTGCAGCAGCTGCACACAGAACCCCTTGGATTTTCACAGTGTAAAGTGGTGCAGGCCAAACTTCCCAACCCTTTAGCCATACTGCTTAATCTCAGCATGGCTGAACACTCACCACTGAAAACCCTGAGCAGTTGGAGAGAGCAATTCAATACTAGCCATGACTCCCAGCCAAGCTGCTCATCCAGCAGCTCTCCTAGGGAACAAGACAGAGCTCAAGTCCCAAGCAAGAGGTAGCACTATTTCATTTGCATTTTTTTTCTTCCTTTCCACAGAGGGATTCACTCTGAAGGCAGAAACCAGATTACCCAGCAGCCCATGGACCAGCACTCCATGGCACAACCAGTGCATTTGGAGTTGCAATTTTAATTCTCAAGAACTGCATGTAGGTCTTGAACTGCCTGTCTGGCCACCTACAAAAGGGAATGCCCTCAATTAATTTTACCTGTCCTCAAGAGTATCATAAGTCTGAGGTATCTCCAGAGACTAAAGTTGAATTCCTGCTTTATTATTTTGAAAAAAAAAAAACCAAGCAAGTGACACTGATTTTTTGAAGTGCAAGTCCAAGAGCAACCATCCATTCATTTGTACTGCAGCCAGTAATCGAGCCAGTGATCAGTGAGGTACTTCTATTCTTTCACAGTTTTATTGAAGTTGTGACAGAACAAAGGCAAGGCATTGTAATTGGTTCACATCTGTGCATTGACCTGGATGAACTTTTTTTTTTTTTTTTACACACACCAGAAGAGTTGTTTCAGGGTAAGATATGTATTTTCTACCCCAGCTAGAAACCTCAGAATGGAAACACTAAATATAGCATCAAGCATGGCACCTATCAAGCAGTTCATATGCAGGATCCAAGCATGAGATAACACCTCCTATAAAAAGCTAGGGAGCAGAAAACAGTCTGAGCAGAATCAGTCAGCAGTAACTGATGAAATCACCCTCAGCCTGTGTTCTACTACATTCATTTCTTTAAAGAAACATTGAAATGAGTATTACTGCAAGTTTCGCTTCCATAGTGTATAACACACTAACACTTTTCACTCAAAAAATTTCCAAAGCACTTAAGTTGCTGTTGGTTGTGTCATTCTAAACTGAAATGGAGCCACTAAATATAAACAAATATTTAGCTTTTACAAATGGAGAACACTTAGTAAGTCTGAGTGATTTATAAGAGGACATTATGTGTCCTTGAATAATCCAGATGGAAATTACTTGTTTAATAAGAGATCAGTTCAGTAGCACAATTTGTACCAAGATTCATGTCTTTACCCTGTTCCAGTACCCTCCACTCCTTGCAAAGCAACTGGCTTGTTAACACATTATCATACTTTTATTTATGAGAGCTCTAGTAAACAGCTCGCTGCCATTTTACAAAATCCTCAAATTTCTAGGATGAAAAGAGTTCTCCTTTGGTAAATGTACAACTGCAAGTTGTGGAAGCAGAAGAGCAGCCAGACAAATCTCTGTAGAACAGAAGCTGATAACTTCTATTTGAGGCTAAATTCTAAATTCTGAAGACAAATTTCCATTTGAATGCCAGATGAAGCACAGAGATCTGCTAGCATTCACCCTGAAATCCCATGCTTTAAAGTTAGCACTGAAACCTTACACCTTTTCCTAATCCTGGTTCCAGCATTTAATTATGCAAGATCAGCACACTTCAGTTAATCATTTTGACACAGATTTTTCTGTAAAGACACAGAGCAGACCGAAGCCCCTTACCTTGGCTGCATAGATGGAGTCGATGTAGAATCTAAAGTGGACTGAGTTTCCTGGGCACTGCCCTCTGTGCACTGGACCGGTAAGGACTCGGTGATACTACTGACAGAGGCTGCTGCAAGACACATAGCCAGGGAAACGTGTTATGCTGCTTCCTGGGATTACCAAAGTTACACACTGCACTTACTCTTCGACCCCTGTGACACCCATCAGGAAAGTAATTGAATCTCTGCCTATACCATAATGAAACATAATTTTACAAAAAAGTAATTATTTTCGGCCATATTTTGATCTCATTCCAGCCTCAGGCCCCCAGAACTTACACTGCAGAAAATTTTGAAGCTGCAGTTTTAAAACAATTACTATTTTTTACTAACTAAAGCATCTATGAGCAGCTTTCTCAGCAGAAACTGCTGTACTCTGACATGAGAGACTGGTGTTTTGTTTAAAAAGCCAAGATGGATCTGTGAGAGCACCACTATAACATCCTAATGCCAACTCCAGATGCATTTTCAAGGTGCAGAACCCAGATCCCCAGATTTCAACAGAAGATATTGCTTCCATTTAAAAGGTCAGGTTGAAAGAAAGGCAACAGTACACAGGGCACTGGGCCAAAAAGAACAGAAAGTATGTGAAGTTAAGAAGAAACTATTGTTGCCCTTTCCCAACCTGGAAATGAAACTCAAGATAATGTTAGTAAGGAGGCAATGTAAGAGCAGATCTTTATTTGAAAGCCTTTAGGGGCAGTTATGGCCACAAAAGCCCCTGAAGGCCTTCAAAAGGAAAAGGCATCACTGTCAAGTGTTTACAGGTTAGTCCTTCAGCATGAGGCTGCAGAGAGGAAATACCTGTACATAAAATGCTTTCCACAACCATTCCCCAAACTCAATCCTACCTCTGTCAGTAATTTCAGCAAAAATATGTTGGTGCAGTGTTTTTTCTGCATTTTTATAATTTAAAATCAGAAGCACTCAAATACAAAAGGTATTAGAGAGAGTCTACTTCTGAGCAGATTAGTAGCAACACAATTACATTTGTGAGCATTCCATCCCAACTCATTCCATAAGGTAAGATGCTGGAATGAAATGGTTTGCACTAATGCTCCAACAATCAGTATCTGGACGTGGCCAGGAAGCTGCTGCCCGCTGTGTCAGGTCGAGGTGTTCACACAGACGTGTGCTGGGGTTACTTACCAGGAGGGCTAATTCTACCATTACTGTTCTGCCTCTGAAGGTGTTCTTTGTAGCACACTGAGCACATGCCGTTTGTGCGAGGATTCCCGTAAAACCCGCAGCCAGTGGAACAAAGCATAGGCACTTGGCTACGGTTAGTTTCTTGAGCCATTCTCCCTTCTTCTATAAACCTGAAATTGATACACACAACCCAGTATTTAGAGGCCTGAGAAAACCCTTCTTTTAGAGCTGACATTTGAAAATCTGGAATTTCCTGTAGCTCAGCAAAAAGATCATCCAGAAAAAATGCCTTGTGGGTAACTCGGTGCCCTTTCCCAAGAAGTCTACGAAGTCTGCCCAATAACACAAATACAGTCATATGTAGGCTTTGCATGACCCACTCTCCCAGCCCCACCAATTTATTTTCAATATATATCCCACAAAGAAAAGTAATTTTATCAAATATTGAAAGTATTACTCCTTCTGGCAGTCGGGTAAGGGGAGTAGGGGAGGGGACACATGCTGAAACCTGAATACCTGACACTGTGCATGAGAACTGTAAAGTAAGAGACAAGCCTGGTAACACAGGCTTACTTGCTGCATAGTAATTATAATTAACGACAGTCACATGAATTCACATGTCACTGTTTAGTCACTGCGTCATTAGTGAAAGACAACACAACTGCTTACCACAAATCCTATATTATGATTTTTCACACACTAAGAGAAAATCACCCTTACAGTCCAAACTATTAGACCACGTACACATAACCTCCTATTTATAAATTCTGTGTGAATATATAATGAAAATGAGAAGTAAGAGATATATGAGTTAAGAGATATATGATATATGAGTTGCCGCATTATTTAACATCCTTAAACTTGGTTTTCATAAAAACTATTTTTTCCCCCCCCGGCTTGTAGTAATCATGTTTATAGATATTTGCAAGACACTACAAGAAAATTACAACACGTGACAATTTCCATCAGTGTTCTGAGGCTCCTAACTATTATCAAGTGGCCTAACTTGCAAATAATTTTTGACATGTCATTTAATGAGATAAAATTAATTTTCCATTTTTCCCCTTCTATAAATATACAATTGAACTTCTTTTTTTACCAATTTTGAAAGAAAAAACAGCTGCTCATTAGGAAACTAGGTATATCAAGGTATAAATGATTTCTATTTAATTCAAGATTAACTTAGGTCTACCATTTCCTGATTAAAAAGTAAGCTGAAGCATAGGTAATTTTAATTCTTACAAGTCAAGCTGGATAAGCAATATTACTGAAAAAATAAAATCAATCTCGCAAGTAACATCGGTATACATTTCAAACAAAAAAAAATTCACAGGGAAAGGGGTTTCAAGATACTTGAATACTTCACCAATTGCCATGTTATAAAACTAGATTAAACCACAGTAAGAAGTGCCACAGTAAAAAAGATTTTCTTTTACATAAGATGTATTCGAAGCCAAACACAAAGAACTTTCCCATTATTTTGTTTCCAGAGAAATCTCCTCATCTCCTCTCACACCCACATCCACTCCATTTTGCTTTTATTTCCCCAAAACATACGAAACTGATACCAAGAGCAAACCTCTGGGTTGCAAAGCCAACAGCAACACAGAAACAAGTCAAGTCTTCTGCTGACAGCAATAAGGTACTCTATGGACGAGGAAGGATTCAAGATATAAGACAAGGAAGATGTACAAGCAGGAAGGTAACCAAAATCTGATAGTATCTTTTTCAGCTTCAACCTGCAATTAAGCTTATTTCAGCTGTTGACTACACTCCCCCACCCCAACAGAGAAGCACTTGCTTTTGACATACAAAGGCCCATTGACCTCACACGACAGCTAAATTTGATTTTTGCTGAAGTACTGCACTTGTAGCTGAAAGAGCACTTTCATTCCTGCTTTTCTCCAGACAGTCTTTCAGAATGAAACTGCAAGTAGTGCATGTGGAATTTAATTCTTATGCTGGGTCCAACATTTCAGAGAAGCCATTTCAGGGAAGTGCAAATGAATATGAGTTTGCTGTGCTTTGGTAACCAGAACCAATTTAAAGCTGAAACCTTACGCAAGTCACTTTTGGCACAGAATGTTTAAGATTGAAAGATTAATTAAAAACACTTTCAACTGAATATTTCAAGAGCTAATAGAGATTCAATGTCACAATACAAGTATTAATCCTTTTAACTTTAGGCAGCAGCATATTAAAGAATCTACACTAACTTCAAGATTGTACCATGATTTTCTTTCTGTTCAATATTAGCTTCAAGCAGCACACATGAACTCAGTAACTGCACCAGCCACTGCTAATATTCCCCAACACAACATTGCTGAAGGGACCAGGTGCTAACGCAAACACAGAATAACAATCTCTAACATGGATGTAAAAAAAAAAGTTCTACTCCAATTCAATAAACAAACTGTGAAAGGTGCTCAAAGATGCCCAGACGAAAAACAAGAAAAGCTGGCCTGAGTTCCAGCTAAGCCAGTTCCCAAGTTCATTAACCAGTGGATCCTGTCACCAGTCAAAGCACAAGCCACTGGCATGAGGTTCCAGAACACTTCAATCTCCAAGGGGAAGTGCCAGGGATTCTTCTGAAGAGTTTTAATAAGGGCCACAGGAAGCGGAAGATCTTTCATTGGTTGCTAATATTCAAGAAATACAATGAATAAGAGATAGGATCAACCTGATGCAATGTTATGAAGTCAAAGGAGAATTTGTACCAAGACAACAGCCTGTTGGGTATGAAGGGAACAACTGGGTGCAACCCCCCCCACCCACACAATTACTGCTGTGAGCTACCAAAAAAACCCACCAGGAAAAGAAAGGAGCATCACCAACACAAGCTTTTCTGACAGTTCAGTAAGCTCAATCAGTTCACACGCAAAAACACAAGTAGGAAGTTCAACACAGGAGAGCCTCTGGAATTGATGTGAGGGAGGACATGTGACCAGGAGGGACAACACATGTTTTAGCAGCCTGTAAGCTCCGGGTATGGTTGAACTCATCTGTGTGAACCCTAAAGCCACAGAATGCCAAACCAGTATAATAACAAGCTCTCCCATGCTTAGCCCTCCCTTTCAGTGCTCACATGCACCAAAATGAAACAAGGAAATGATCAAACTTAAAAAAAATCAACCACTCCACCTTCTGCCAATTAGTTTCAACACAGATTGGTTTCTGAGCTCATTTGTCACGTGTGTGCTGTTGGGGCAAGAGAGCGGGTCTAGCTGCAAACACGTATGGAAATGCCTGTTTCAGCAGCAGAGCAGGCTTACGGAATTAAGAGGACCACTAGCCAAAAAACAGGCATTGAAAACAGAACGAAAGAGACCCAAGTACTGTCAGTTCCTGCCACTGCGCTTGAGCCATGCCTGTCCTGTACACAGGCACTCCCGCGGGAGGGCAGGGGCCGGATGACACGGCACTGCCGCAGGGACTGCTCCTCCTCGCCGCCCGGGCCCAGGCAACCCCCACCAGCAGAGCAGCCGGGCCCCGGCCCCACCGCAGCAAACACCAACAGCGAGAGATCACTAAACAGATGTTTTTGGGGGAGGGAAGGACCTCCCATGAGCCCAGTTCTTGGCTCAGCTTCAGATGATTTTTGTTTCAAAACTGTCCGTAATTCCTCAGGCAAGAAGACCCACAGTATCACCGACCCAAACATCGCAGTGGAGGTGGGCAGTCACTGCTGAAACTGCGCTGTCAGAGGGGCGAGTCTGCTCCCACAGCTCTGGCCACTGCTGTCCCACCGTCCCTGCCTGCAGCCACATCAGCTCAGCCATCTCATGGAAACAACACAAATATTTGTTCTGGTGCACTGGAGAGCTTGCTGATCTGATAGAAGATCAACTCCAGAGAAATGACATACACTGCACAGGAAGTGACATGGCTAAAAATAGGACAACCCTTTTTAGGGGCAGCAAGCCCTTGCTGAGCAACAAGCCTACTGTAAAATAAATCCCAAGTGCATACACTATCCATAATTGCAAAAATGGTCTCCCCTAGATTGGCTTTAGTATGACACCTGAAGCAGCTTCACAGCTGAAGTGTCAACAAGGTCTTGGGATCAACATGACTACATGTATGTCCCCCTCGGTTTGAGGTGTCACAAAACAAACATGGACCTTGTCAAGCTCCTGGAAATGCCTCTGGGCTCTGCCTGTTCACCCCAGAGCTGTGCCTGCATAGCATTCATAGAGTAATGCTATGAATTCTGAAGGTTATTCTGAATGCAAAATTGATTTATCTTAAAGAAGAAACTCAAAACAACAGAGCTCTTTACAATCTTTTAAGCACATTCCCTGCTTTGCTTTACAATGTAGTTGTATAACCAGCTATATGAGCACTAATGAAAAAGAACAGACTAGAGGGAAGTGCAAGAGCCTTAAAACAACTCCTCTCAGTGAAACCCCAGAACATCTACTTCATTGAAGATTATGGAATCTTCACCCTCTTTCTGTATTAGCTAAAAATTGCTAAACTTCAGCTGAAATTACCTCTGTTTTCGTAAAGATATTTATTGCCACTAGAAGCATGGCAGCACACAGCTCTGCAGGCTAAGTCGTCCTTTTCCTACAAATAAGGTGCTCACAGTACCTGTTCCTGTTACTCCTGTAATACACAACTTCATTTAATAATGCCCTCTTACGGCTGCTGCTGCTACAGGTCCTACCTTTCCTCCCTCACTGTAGCACATCCTCAGAGTAAATTCCTCTCTGTACTAAGCAAAAAATATGCAAAGGACATGCCTATAAAATGTATAGAGTTCAAGCTGTAGAAACACTAAAACAGAGCAAATCTTCTGGACTCTGTACAGCAAGTAACAAAATACTTGTGGACATCTCTTCCCCACAGAGCAGGCACTGTGATATTAGTCTTCCTTCCCACCCACCCCTTTCTTCTTTTCCTTTTAATTAAAATGTTTATATGCCACTAGTTTCAAATAACTGATACCCTAGCTTTATAGGCTTCAAATGTTAATCAGTAAGATCAGAGAGAGCAGCATTTAGCAGGATTAAACACACAAGGTTTAAGAATAATCTCTTTCACACACAAACCATCCCCCACCCCCAATTCTAGACAAGAAAAAAAAAATTCTGGCACAGAGGCCAGCTTTCTCTTCATCTGTCTTCCCTGAAGAAAAAGGTCTCTCAAATACTAGTTACCCTCATACTTCAGGTTCTGGTAAGGAAAACAAGCAGATCCTCACATCCTGCAGTACAGTCTTGTGTTCTGCAAACACTCCTAAAATCTGTGACTGCTATGGGAAGGATCCCTCCCAAAAGCTAACCCTGAGACCACCCAAACAGCATTGTGCCTCAGCAGCACAGCAGACACAGTCTGAACCATTCTGATGCCAGCTTCGAAACTGCTGCTCAAAGACAAAGCAGAACACTGGAGTGTGAGCTACTCTTCACTGTCAAAATCAGCACACTGACAGTTTCACCTGACACTCACCTCGAATGATAAATCCAATTTTAATAAGTGATTAAAATATTCCCTCCTCTGTCATAATCACCTTTATAATGAAGCAGTTCAGCAGTGACTGAAGTAGCACCAACACTAAAGGTCATTTTCTCTTTGTGCTAATGAAGCAAGGAAGAAACTGCAGAAGTGGTAATGTGTGCTGCTTAAACATACAAAGCTTCATTGCAGGCACAAATAAGACACAAAGTTGGGCACACAAAAATACACTTCACTTTGTAGCGTGTACTGGCACAGATACCCAATACCACCTGTACCACCATATGAAGAGGCATGCTGGTACAAAAAGCAATAAATAGGAAATGCATTTCTCTACAGGCCTATCAAAACAAAGGGCAAATAAAAGCCCAAGAGCAAAGTTCTGTTGAATCTTGCTGCAGAAGCTCCCAAAGCACCGGCTGTGACCGAAGATGCTGGTTCATATTGGAAGTTGCTGCTCAGGTGTCCTGCTGGAAGCAGGACACTACTCAAGGTATAAAACACCAGACTCACAAATTAACAGCAAGTTACAGAACAGTCCTGGGTTTTTTTGGCTCCATTGCTGTCTCCCAAAAGGCTCCAATTTACATTCACTGAGGAGTCATTTGTAGCTGCTTTAAGGCATTATCATGTCCCAGCAACTTGCTATGGAGCCAAGAAGAACTGGCAGATTTGAATAGGGGCCTCAGTCATTACAGCTCAGCCCAGCTTGCTGGTTGCAGTCAGACATGTCATTTCATAGTATAAGCTCACCCTTGCTAAAGCACTGCAGCTGGTTCACATTTGCCAGCACAGTTACATGTGTAGTTACAACTCTGACCCAGTTTCATCAGAGTGCTTTGAGTTAAAAAAAGTGAATATGGTTAAGGACCAGCTATGCAAGCAGATCTGTAAGGGCAGCGACCTCTTTGTTCCTGTAGCAGCAGAACACACAGCTGCTGCATTTTTCAAAACACAAGAGTTCCAACTTCCTCAGTACCAAGAGAATCCATACATTTTAAAGCTTTCCACTCATTCCACTGAGCCTCCAGTTTTCTTCCTGCTCAAACAAACTGAAGTTTTAAATTGCAATTTGAAGTAGAATTTATATGACTTCGTAACAAAAACAAAATAATCATGCCAGTGACCAAAGACTTACATAAGATGTTCTTTTAACTCACTTGACAAGTCATTTAATATCTACTATGTTCCTGCCTATTCCTGTTGAACAGCTTTTTATTTTTGTTTCATGCAGACTTAATTTAGGCTAAAATCAAGTACTTATACTAGACACTCCTAGCAGGAACTTTACAAAAAGATGTAAAGAGTTAGAGAAGTCTTTTCTTCACTTCTAATTATTAGTAGTTAGCAAGTTTAAATCCTTCCATACAAAAACTAAAATATAAATAAAATTTGGACTCTTAAGAAAGCTACATCTCAGATTTAAGATGTCAGAAAGACTGAAAGAATCACACTAGTGTGGAAAAGAGACACACACGAGAGAAAGTGCAAACTCAGAAGTGGCAGATGGACAGAAAAGAGACAGTTCAGGTCTTAGGAAAGGACAGAACATTAGCAACTTTTATAACTAATCTGAGCCAGAATATCATAAACCCAGGAACACCTGGTATAGACAAAGCCTGCAGTGTTAAAGTGTGTATGCTGCTAAGTACAGCTGACTGCTCTTGTCCCCAAGGTTACATGAGGAACAAGAGAACATTTCACTACAACCTCTCCACTCTTGCTAAGCAAGAACAAAGATGCACAGATTCTATACTGGTATCAAGGAGATCACTGATAATAAGGACTCAGCTTTCCATGCTTGTCTACATACACTATTAATAGATGTTACTTTGAAACTGTAATTACTACTTGTGACCACACTTAACCTTTGCAAAGCATGGATTACCAGACCCAAAGATTAACTTCTGTAAAAGTGGTACCTCAGATTCTTATTCACCTCATGCAAAAGCATCTAATTCCTTGCAGTAACCACTTAAAGTCTATAAACAAAAACAAGTATAAGCAAATTTTTCATATTTAATTTCCAAACTTCCTAGTGTAGTCAACACACCAAATAAAGGGCCAGTTCCATGAGCATCATTACTCTACTGAAGATTAATTCTAAAAAAACCCCAACAATTAACAAGCAATATAAGAGGTACATTTTATTACCTGGTAGGAAGAATCACACTTTATCTATTTTGGATTTCAAAGAGGCAGACTACAGACAAAAGGATTTGCGCTGGAATTGCAGAACGCTGCCACACATACTGGTGTTATACTGGGTTTATTGCAGGAATGACCACTACTTTATGGAGCATGGGCTAACTGCTAAGACACCTAAAAGATTAAGTGCAGCACTTTGCATAAAGCCTTCAACACTCCTACTTATCATGCGTTTCAATTTGAGTCCAAAGCAGCAAAATACAAGTCAAGATGCCAAGGATTATCACTGTTTGTACATTTAAGCCTGTACATTGGGACTTCCTAATTGTTCTAGCCTAACACTGCAGCACCACTAGAATCAGACCCTTGCATATGACAGCATCCAAACTTCCTGAGATTCAAAGAAACATCATTTTTTTCCTCTGACTTAGTAAACTTAGAAAAGCCTCTTATTCCCCAGTAGCACAATACATTTGTAGGCACCCCAGTTCATCCAGCAAACTCCAGTCCAGAACAACACAGAAATGCTTCCAGAAAGAGGCACCACCAGCATGTTCTAAGTTTCCATCTCTCCAGTGATGACTATCAGAAAATCTAAGCTGACAAAGCTGACTTTTTGGAGAGGTCAACTTGAATGCAAGTGAAAACAACCAAACAAAACCCACATGCACAACAAAACTCACTTCTTGGGTTCAAAAGAAAAAACAGCAAATAACCCTTGGAGCTAGACACGCTTGTTTACAGCGAGCCATGACAGGGACCTTCAATAAAGATAACTAGTTAAACATTAAAAGCACTCAGAGCAACACAGTAACTATAGTTGTTCAGTACATAGTAAAGAATTTTGAAGTGAGTTACAGAAAAAGAAAAGTGAACACAAGAAAAGAGTATATCATGTGTTTCAGGAAGCTGGATTTGATCTGGCATCCCAGGGGGAAGCATGGTGAGAGAAGCTCAAGAGGCGTATCTGAGGAACACAGAGGGGACACTGGCCAGCCACCCCACTGGTCACGCTGTCCTACCCAAAGCACTCTACACCCATGCACAAGCCAGAGAAGAGTCTCCTCCCCATCAAATATGAAGTTGTACTTACTCAGTTTAGCCTCCCCAGCTCACCCAAGATTTAAGGCAGACAGGCTGAGCAGGCCCATTTTTGGAAGATGGCTGTCTTTGAGACAAGACTGACACAGAAACCTTACATGAAGTTACACTTGTGACAGAACATGCAGCTACTTTTAAAAGAGCACCCTTTTAGAGAGTGCTTGCTCTGGCATCTCTGCTCTAGAGGAATAAAAATTCAGAAGTTACACCCATTAGAAAAATCAAACCATGTAAGTAATTGCTCATCAGCAGTTGGCTATGTCAGCTTGCACAGTTTCCATCATGTGTGGCTGAACTGGTGTCGAGCCATACAAGTCACAGATACTGCTTGAGAAGCCCTTTCCTTTCCTCTGGAGTTTGTGCCATCTCATACCTGTATTCTGGCATTCAGGTGCTGCAGGAATCCTTGAGTTGCCCTTCACAGCCCCATAAATTTAAGGTTTACTTGAAATCTGTCAGAGTACAGAAATGCCACCTTTTGAAATGCTCTACAGAAGGTAAGAAAGCTACTCTGAAACAGACTAGACAGAGTTGCATTCTGCTTTCTCTGGTATCAGATGTTCAAGCTGGCCATTTCAGAAATCAGAAGTTGTATAAATCAGGAGATTCTAGAATTCTCTAAATTCCTTTAGAATACCAAGCCAACAGGGATGCAGGGGAGCAACTCCATAAACTATCTCTGGTGCTGTGCTGTATTTTAAAACAGGTTTGACTTTATACACTGATGAGAAATAATCTGTAAGAAGGATTCAAACACTTACAAGATTACCCTCATAATTACTGAAAGAATAGATACAGATTCAGTAATCGCTTCTTTTAAGCTTCAGTGAATAAGTAATGTTCTCTCAATACAGCATAAGTTTCACTTATTTTAAGCATATCAAACCCAGAAGAGATAAAAGCCGCTTTAACACCAGTTCCCAAAATAGACAGCTTCTTGTTAACAAAGCACCTGTTGCTGAGAACTGACAGTAAGCACAAAACACATTATAATTTGTTTTCATAAACAGCACTATGTAGAATTTTAATTAGCTTATAATGCCACAGTTCTACATGGGCCTAATGCTAAGGGAGCTCCTGCTCTAATATCGGGGTTCCTACATGTTAATAAATAAAACAATCATCACTTCTGGCTAGGGCATCTTGAATTCAGCTTAACTTCCAAGAACACTGTGATTATCATGCATGATGTGTAGTTCTATTTAGAATTATGCACTATGTCTAATTTAAGTGTGCAAAATTATACAATACACTTACTGTGGTTTGATGGGGAACTCAACCTAAAGCTAAAGCCTGACCAAAGAAAGAGGGTATGTAAGGACAAGTTTTCAGCAGAAGAGGTGTAAGTACAACGTTCCCTGTGGCAAAGCTGCATTCCTCATCTCTTGCAATACACTTAAATTTAGTCAAGGGATTCAAAGGTATTACTTTGTTTTAACCTCAATGCTATTCTTTGGGGGGGGTGTGCTGCTTTTTTTATCCCTTAGTTATTATTTCAATCACTGGGGACGCCAGCTCACACGATCCCAAACAAATTACATGTACTACGTAGATGTCTACATACTAAAACTTATCACCCTACACAAAGCATAGGAAAACACCACACAGGTGATCAGCAGCTGCCATGCTGGACAACTGGTATTTATCCAACACTTTAATACACTGTCAAGTTACACTGAAGATAAGAACAGACCAACTGGTCACACTCTGAAGTTTTGCATCTTTCCTTAGTTTCCTCTCAGCTGTCACTTTACACTCCCTGAAACAATGGAACATGTAAACATCCAACTGCAACCCATACACACGCATTCAATATTGATTCATATGCAACTAATGCAATGGTTTCATGATACAGGGAATCTGGGGCTTTACACACCTCTGTCACAGCATTGCTGGGACAGGAACTGATCTACCCTGAAGACTTCATTCTTCAAAAGCTTGGATTGGCTCTTGTATCCGGCTTATGGCGCAGCTCTGTGCCAGAGGAGCCAAAGTTAACACTGCAGGAGGAAGGTGAACCTACCAAGTCAGTGGCAGAACTAAAATTTAAGGCACAGCCTCAGTTACAGCTTAAGCCACGGAAAAAGGCACACATCCCCAGGAGGTCTGAGCGTGAATTAGCCAGAGTTGCCTTGTGTCAGCCTTAACTATCTAAGTGTCAAGTTAATTGATAAGGGTCCAGGGAATTATCTGAAATTTGCAATGAGACACTCTCCTTTCTGAAGGTTTCCAAAAGTAAACCACTTGCTCAGATGGAGAGATCACTGCTTAAGAAAAGCTTAAAAAAATACTAGAAGCAGCTTGATTGAGGACAACTGGCATTTCTTCCCCACTGCCATCATGGAACAGAAAATAGTCTTTTACACTTCTTCCCTAAGCCCATACAGAACAGACTGTACATATTTCTCAACTGAGGAGAAAGCCAGAGCTGACAGCTCTCGAGTAAGAGTCTGCATTGCAAACACTGTGCTTTAATCACTAGGGCATCCTTTTTACCTACAAATACTCCAGTTACAACTCTGTGAACTGCCCTCCTGATAACCAAGTCTGCTCTTCATTCTGTTTCCAGACAAGATTCTGCTATGTGAGCACACATTTCTAGTACAATGTCTCCCCGATTCACTGTCCAGAACACTTAGATCAGCAAGTTAAGAACACAATCACCTAAAAATAGCATGGCTGGATGCCACTGTCTCCCCACTTATTACTATGCTACCTTTGTACAGAGTTTTTTCCTACAATTCTACATGGAAAAATAAAGCCATAAATGGCTTTACAGGAGGGACTTGTAACCAAAAAGGCCAAGCTGTTAAGTAGTGCCATGGGATTTCCCCTTTTTCCTCAAGCCACATAAACAGAAATTTACATTTTTAGAAGCATTTTCAACAATAACTCTTAAGTAGATCCAATTTCTCTTTTTATCCTCTTGCCATAGTGATTATATTCTGCCAGAGAACAGACTGACACATGGCAAAGTAACAGCACTTTCTAGAGAAAGAAAAGTTCACAATATAAAGGAAAAGTACACAAACATAGAAAAATGCAGGCCAGATCACCAACTATTTTGCTTGGTATATTAAAGCCAGTATCACACTTCAGAATGGATAAAAAGGGGGGGGAAAAAAACCTGCTCACAGGATATTGAGCTTCAGCTGTCAACAATGTGTGGCTTTCTATCATGATGCTCATTCCCCTCCATTCACAAACTATGAACAACAGGGCTTATGTCAGGAAACAATGGGAAAAAGAACAAAGTATTTTCCTTTTTATTATGGTACTGGGTCAGAAACAGGAGGGTTATCAGCAAGAACAGGGCCCTTAGGTTGGCCTAAGGATGCAGGCACAGGCACAGAAGCTTCAGCTACGCTGATTCCACAACAGCGTCCTCGCTACGGCTTGGAAAGAAGCCGTGTCCCTACAGTCTCCCAGAAATCCCTTCTGTCTCACACCCCTTTTGTGAAGGCAAAAATCCCCACACAACTGTGGAAGAATATTTGTATCCCTTATATTAAAAAAAAATCATTAATTTTAATCTATAACCCTGGATTTCAAAAACCAACTGTCCCACTGTAAAACTTGATGCTGCTCAAGGAAACCCAGCAACACTGCAATGCACATTTTACACTGCATATGCCACCCTGTTTAAGTTCACCAGGCTGAGCTTTCAGGCCATACAAAAAAGTTTCAAAAAATTCTTCATTTCAGGCCTTGACAGTCTGAGAAATTAAGATGTCAGAGCTGCAGCAAGGACACAGGTATTATTCAGAGAAGACTGATGTTCCAAGCATTCTGATTGTGTAGTGTGGGATCTGAGGTTGAAGACAGAAGGATAAGTAGGTAGCAACTAATCAGGGATTTATTTATATACAGAATGACTAGGTATAAACTTAAGACCATGGGTCACAGTCACATTATGACTTTGCAGAATAACAAACTAATTCCTGCAGAAACAGAGACCAGAGCCAAAAGTTTCACAGACACCATGTAAGAGAAAAGCAAATGCAGGAAAGCAACAAAATCAACCAAATGACCAGAGTGTGAAATGAGATTTTTTGTTGTTGTTGTTATACTGGAAGAAAAAAATTAAGGCAAATTACTCCACTGCTATGCACAGAAGTTTAAAATCACTTAAATTCACTCAAAGCAGCAAATTTGACTGGACTTATTAAGAAGCCAATAAAGTCATGCCCAGCTGCCAGACCATTCTACAAATCAAACACTTCTTTATCTCAGCACCAGTCTTAGCCCCTGCGTGGCTTGTCACACACAACTGACAATTTGTTATGTAACTAATAGTAATACACTTACCTTGACCTATTGTTACTAATGCTGCCTTCCTCCTCTCCAAGGATACTTTAAACAAACCCCATGAAAATATGTTGACACTCAAAACAATTCTACTGAGCCATTCTGAAGTCTTTTCCCTAAAAAGCATTTCAGCAAAGTCCTTCCATGTTGGCACATTTTTTTTCTCTTTTTTTGCACATTAGTAATCACATATTTTGGTATCATAAAATACTAAAATACTTTTTTTGTCACCTTTCACCTGGAGAACAACATTTGTTTGATAACTAATTCTAATTAATACCTACAAAATCACTTAAGGACTTGACACCAATATCCAACAGCATGTCATACAAGCATGATATTTGGATAGCATAATCCCAACATGAGAAGTCTGGTGAAACTCACTTAGAAAACTCTCCTGTATCAGCAACTAAAGCTACCTGATAAGCATCTTACCCGATTCTGAAGGAGCTGAGCAAGGACAGCAATGTCCAAACCTTCCAGTTTAACACTCACAACCACTTCTTTTCAACCCTGCCTTGATAATGATGTAGATCCCAATGCAAGGTCATCCTGTTGCGCAGAAAACATTCTGGTACATGACAACATTGCCTTGCATTAAGGACTTGATTGTACCTGATTTTATAAAAACATGTTAAATTCATACAAAATTCATACAGGGGGTAGTAGAGAAACAATTTTATCCTTCTTTGCAGTCTTGTATCTCCCCTGCCACCCTTGAAACCAGCATGATCAACAACTCATTGAATGTTTTCTTCCAGCAACCTAAATTAGAGATAGCCTTCTGTATAAAATGCATTAATATGGCCAATTTAGGTACAGAATGCTACATTTTTGCTTGAAGAATCAGTGGTTCTCTTGCCACAAACGTATTTTAAACCTTAAGTGGAAAATACCTGCCCTCCTCATGCAATATTCTGCTTTCATCAGCACAATTATATTCCACAGCACACACGTGAAAATCATCCAGCCTCCTGCATTGTTCAAACTAATGGTGAAAACTTCAGGCCTTGCTTGAAAAACCCATGCAATGCAAATGTTTCAACAAGCCCAAAACACCTCACTTCCATCTCAAATACCCTCTTAAGCTCCCATTCCAATTTGATTATTAAGTTTATATTTGTCTCCCTAATCCTTCACATAGATAAAGATGCATTAGCATCATGAATTACAGGACACACTGCTGCAGTGCTGTCTTAAACCCTGGGCTAGTTAAAACTGCTGGGGTGGCTGCCAGGGCCTGCCAAGCCAGCCACACTGTTTACAGTGTAGTTCTCCAGATACAGGATTATTACGTTTCAGACTGACAAATACCATATCCTGAAGGTTAGAGTGCTGTGACACAAATACATCCTGGCAGGGCAGAACAGCTGAGCAGGGGTGGTCTTCAGCACAGAGACAGTCTGAGCTCCTGCAAGACTGCTGAGGCATTAAGTTAAAGGAAGAACTGGGTTTAATAAAACTGCTGCTTAAAAAGGAGCTATTTTTAGGAAATACTCAAACGACTGTGTTCATTTGTACAAGTAATACTCAAAATACTGTCTTAAGTTGATCTAAATGGAGCAGAAGATGGATCAGGTTAGGATTTAACTCAGTTTCTCTCTTAATGCATAATTTAATAGCCAAAAAAGTTACTTCTCAAATGAAAAAAACCCTCAGTTTCTTTCAACAACTGGAGAATGAGCAAAAAACCCCAACGTGATTGAGGAGAAACAGTTTTTGCACTGTCAAAGCTTTGTTTTAGCTAATCTCTGTTTAGCTCAAAAGCCCTATAAACAAACTTGGAAGAAGGGATCTGTTAAAAATATATCACCCCACCCCTTCAATTAAGGGCTGAGAAGCTTATGACACATCTGAGAGGTCCAACAAGAACAGGGAAGAAAGACTTAAGGTTCCTGATACTTCTAAAGGAAAAAAAAAGAAAAATCAGAGCAGGTTTAAAAATCCCAAACATGCTTCATGCCTCTGTTAAATGGATTTTAAACCAAGAACAGATCCCAACTATTTTTATTCCTTTGTAGGTCATGTGTAATTAACTGCTTATTTTCACAAAACCTTATTACAGTGTAAACATCACTGGGCAGATGATCCGCCCCACCCAGAGCGAGCTCCACACCACAGTAGGACACACAACTATCTCCTGAGGAGCCCTTGTATCTGCAGGAGAGGGCTGGTCCTCGGCACCAATCTGCCCTGCAACAGCACCCCTGTGCTGATCACGCCTCCTCAGCTCACCCCTTTCCTAGAAACTGCAAGAAACCCACTTAGAGGCCAAACCTCCCAGCTAAAACCAAGGGCAGGTGTCCCTTTTTGGGTATTGCTGACACGCTCTAGGATGACATTATTCTTCTCCCCCCTCCCTTCTGCCTTGGGCACAGGGCAATTAGCAGAAATGATCCCTAAACCACTTGGGAAACAGGGGGAGGAAGAGAAGGGGAAAAGAGCCAGCTGGGCGGGCTCCAGCCACTAGTTCAGAACAATTTGAGCCAGCCTAGTTGACTCTGCCTGCAGTGCTCACAGAACCCACTCTGCTGGGAGCGTGCAGGAGGCCCCGCGTGTGGCAGAGGGCCCAACAAGCAGGGGGGATCCAAAGCCCACACTCCTGGTTTCAGGGTGGACATCAGCCCTCCCTAAGGCTGGGAGTATTGTACAGAGACCAGCCCATGGCCGGCACACAGCCTGCTCCAAGTAGCACTGAACAGAACCAGAGTGCAGGGTCACCAGCCCAGCTCGTGCTGGGCCACCCACCTCACACTGGGCAGTGCCACCAGCAGCCAGGGGACTGTAGGGCACAGATGTCCTTTGTCTCAAAGAAGAGAGATAAAATTTGGTCCTGCATTTTGTACACAGGGTTACAGTGGATTTTAAGAATCTCTTTTTCACATCAGAGATGTATATTCCATCCTGGCACAAGAAGCAGACACATAAATCCCACAGCACACAACACATTCACAGTGTTTAAGATCTGCAGATGGAGCATGTGCAGGAGAAGGTTTTATGAACAAGAAATGCTGGAACAACCAATCGTCGTGCGGGGACAACACGGGTCCTGCCAGCAACGGCTTTGAATGCAGGCAAGAAACATTTGCTGTAGCCTGAATACAGAAGTTGTACAGCTGTGCCAGCAAAGTGGTGTGTTTATCCTTTAGGGCAGATTTGCTTTCTACAAACAGCCTGCATTAGAACCATATACGTGTGGCGGGAGAGTTGAGCATTTCACTCCTGTGTTGAATAAATCAGCAAAACTGGTCCCAGATAATACATCTTTCCTAAGTAAGTTGGGGGCCAGAGGGGAGTCAAGAAACATGGCTGCTCAGTGATCAAGCAACAGGAACCAAGCTGCCTCATGTATTCAGCTTTTATCTTGTTCTAAGCAAAACCTGTTTTTGGCTAAATGTAATATTTCATAGCACACAAATACTTTAGTTGGCTTCCTTTAGTTTCAGCAATTCTAATACACATACTCATAAGCTTAGAGAAATTCCAGCTAACTCTAGTATTCTTCTTGCTCTCACCTCATATGCCTGATCTAGCCACTTAGTCTTAGGCCTAGCATCACACGGAAGTTAAGAAATTAATATCCAGGTATTTAAACACTTATGTATCCTGGTTTAAACCCAGTACAGGAAACCTATCCCAGCTCTCAGCTAAAAGACCATATATACTCACTGCCCATTCTAAAACAGTATTTTCAGGGTCTAAATACAATGCAGGACATTTAAAAATAGCATAAACAGATAAAGACAGCAAGAGCAAATTAGTAATTCAGACATATAAGCCACTGGCCCATGGCAAAACACCAGTGTGTCAAGACACTGATATATATACATAAAAGCAATCTATACCCAGCATTTTGGGAGAAAACAGAATGGTTCAAGGTAAAACTGAAAGAACGAGGTATACTTTCAAAATATCACTTGTTTACATTCAGTAAAGGTCTAAGCAATTGTTTTCCATGGTCATTTGAAAGACTGTTGCTCAATTTTTCACATCCATTCTTCTATCACCATGACTAATCATACAAAACCCATCAAACTTCTTAGACTCAACAAGTATTAGGGACATGAGTATTTCTTTCCAATTCCCAGGAGCAGCTGTGTATCAACCCAAGTGATTTTCTAAAAACAGGAAATATTTAGGGAAGTAAGAAAATAGATTTCCCAATCTGAAAGCCTTGCTCTGTATGTGGTCTCATCTAATACAGAAAGTGTGACAATTAAAAGAAAGTCTTCATTCTCATTAGAACCCCCTGTTTCCTGCCTCGCCACTTCCTGCTCTCCTCCCTCTCACCCTATCCCATGCCACCCATGGCGATTCATACTTTTCCTGTTCCTGAAGCCCTTTCAGATGCACAAAGTGTCACTAAAAATACTATATATGATATAACTGGTGCAGAAACTGAAGATAATCTTCCCTCATATAAAACACCTGCTACCATTAGGCAATACAGGTTTCCAGAGATTCAGACCAATTCTAAAGGGGGAAAAAAAAAAAATCCTCCCCTCGCTTTTTTTTTTTCCCCTTGGCTGGAAGGGTAATAGCAGCAACACAGAGCAATAACACTTCATTTTTCCTGCCTGTGTTTGTAATCAGAGCTCTTACAGACCCAGACACCCTACAAAACTGATTAAAATTGAGAACAAAATTGCCATGTTTTACATAGTTTTTACATATCTTTGTTCTAAATGCTAAAGACCTGCGAGACAGTCTTCTCATCAAGAACAAACACACAGACAACAGCACAGCAGCCTTCAGTGATACAACAAAGGACAATTTAAGACAAATGACTTGAAGCAAATGCTATCACTGAATAATCCCACAGCAGCTGTCATAATTAGTTACCTCCAATCTCATCAGAATCAGGGAAGTTAGAGTTAAAATCGAGCTCTCTTCCTGTAACATTGTGTAACTCCAAAACAGCAGCATTATCCTCGCTATTTTAGAATTAACATTTCTCCATAAGATAATGTGGAACCGCTCGATTCTTCCACGCCAGAACACCCGGTGCAAGCCGAGAGATGACAAAAGAAACTCGGTCAAGTTTGAGCCTCTCAGCACCTTATTTCCTGTCTAAAGAGCCCTTTTGTTCTGCTTCCCTGCATAAATGTTAATATCCTGCCATCATCAGAAAGCGAAACGACGAAGGAAAGCCCCACGCACATGAACTCCACTGCCCCGGAGGGCGGAACGACGCCACACGACGCGATTAGAACGGCAAAATTCCTACCAACACGATCTCCACAATTTTCTGTTCGCTTCACCCCAGATTAACTTCACTTGGAGCTGCACTTCGGCGCAACCTACCCTGGGCACGGGGCCGCCCTCCCGCTCCTATTGGCCGAGGCGGCGGAGGCCTGCCCCGCCGGTCGGGCCGCGCCCTCTGATTGGCGGAACGGCCTGTCCGTCACGTAAAGAACTTTTCCTTGCTAGCAGGTTAGGCTGGGCGGGCTCGGGCACCCCGGGAGCGCGCTCTTAAAGGGACCGTGCCCCGCTGCCGCCGTGACAAACCGAGCCGCGGGCGGGCGCACCCCGGGACTGATGCCCGGGATGGACCCCGGACCCCGCGGGGCGCCCACCCCTCCCGGCACCTCGCTCCCGGACAGGGGGTCGGGGGTGGAAGAGAGGATAACACCCGAGCGGGCTGGGAACGCTTCTCCCGCGGCAATTACACAACTGCCGCTTGCTCCACTTAGGGGATAAAATTAGCTGTGGGTTTGGAGCCCATCCGCGCTTTAAGGGTGACTGGAGTTACCCTGGGAGGCCGAGCACACTATATAAATTAGTAACCCCGGCTAAAAATACATCGGGTCGCCGCTTCCAAAGACTTCCACCCATTTAAAGCATGAGTCAGCAGGAGCTCCGCAGGAAGTGACTGTCTCCATCCCACAAGGTACCACGGCTTCTGCCAGAAACTTTTTGTGCTTATTCAGGCTTCACTTGACTGAGCAAATTTGCAAGATCCTGGTCGCGTTATGACAACAGCGTTTCTCACGGCACAGCTTCCTCTCAGCACTACACAAAAACCTGTCTTTTAGATTAAAAGTGGGGTTTTTTTCCTTCGTGCAAACACAGATGTGGATCCCTACACATCTATCCAGTGAAAAGATGAGTAAAACCAAAACAAGGCTTAACAAATATTTCACAAGTGCAGATATGACACCTGGTTCAAGACGAACCTTGCCCCATTCCTAACAAGCAACACAGGGAAGAGCCAGAACACAGTCAGTGTTCCCTCCTGCACCACAAGTATCATCATAGTTACACAAGACTTATCTGGGTAGCAAGGTTGCCTTACATAAAATATTTTCACGTGTTTAGTGTAAAGTAACTAAAAATACTAAGCTAGAGGAAGATAAAGCACTTGTCAGCACAAGCACATTTGGGTTGTTTTTGTCGTGTGCGAAGGCAGAGAAGAAAAACTTGTTTCTGGTTCTTGTCACCTTTCCTCTCCCAGTGCTGCCTTCCCTCAGTTCACCCACCACCAGTACCACAAAACAGGGAAGTTTTAACTTCCCTAATACAGATTAATGAAGTCCAAGGCAGTCCAGCACACTGCTTTACTGCAAATACTATGCAGCATCAGGAAAATATTTACAGCTAAGTGCTCCCTTGAGCTGTGATACACCAAAAAGAGCATAAAAAACACCTTCAGGAAGGACATTTACTTCTGCTAAAATGATGAAATAGCACATTTTTGGTTACCTATTTTAAAGCAACCTATCATGCCACAAATCCAAGTATGACTGAAAAGCAGCAATTGGTTGTAAGTTAGTATGTGTGAAACACTACAAAAATAGAATTAACAATATTCACATAACTTCTCTCACAATACCTAAAATATAAACTGAAAGAACCAGACTTTGATCCTTGCATCTGAATTCAGTGCCCTGCGAGAGCCAGCACTGCTGGAAGCTGATCTGGGGTCCCCTGAGGATAACTCATACTTGCATGACACTTTTTTTGACCAAGCCTTATCTAAGCAATCAAAACCAAGAACACAGTTCACGCAAACAAAACAGACCAATAAAGTGTCCTTCAAGTATCTCAGTAACCAATCTTGGAAAGCTTCAGTTTAGAGCACATCAACTTTAGGCCCATAAAAACAGCAGCAGAAGTCACAAATCATATTAACCAAACTGCCAAAGGCTAGAAGATATGACAACCCTATAGTCAACATTGTTGTTGGGGTACTTTAAAAAAAAGAGGGGAAAAAAACCCAAACCAAATATACTACTCCAAAAGCCTCCAGCTCTACTTGCCACCACAGCAGTCTCACAACCTTGTAATAGCAATGAAAAATAATTTTTATCATCAAACATCCCACACTGCAGCTCATGCTTCTGTCACACAGGCAACTAGCAGCTCTTATCACTACAGGGGAGATGTTCCATGCCTTTTCCTCCCCACCTCTTCCCCCCACAAACCCTGCAGTCTGGCCAGCTCCTGAAACCAGCTCTGGTGCTAATCAGCCCCTTCCACCTGCCTTGAGTCTCTGAGCTGGCAGCAGTCTGGCCAGCCTCTGATGAGCACGAGTATGGCCAACCCAGAGCAGAAGGGGGATGGCAAAGCAAACTCTCCTCTGCTCAGCACTGTCCTCCCAGATTTTCTTACTCCATCTCATTTAAAACCAAAACACACACACACACCCCATAACTGTCCTAATAAGAAAGCCCCAAGAGTAATTTGCTATCCTCATAAAAGTGAGTATCCCCACATTGTCTGTGAAGTGGGGTATCCAAACTAGATTCATGGTTGACCCTAGGTCACTGGACTAGAAATCACGGGTAAACACATCTGTATCTAAATGCTGGGAATCCATGCATTAAAAAATTGCTATTCAAGTCATTATCCCATGCTGAAGGAAACGTAGTGAAACTAGATTAAAAAGCCTAATTTTCAGCGTCAGTTCCTGCCAAAAGCCATCTATTTTCCCTCTAAACACACATACATTCTGGAAAAACAGCACAGGCACATTTTAAGGTTCAGGCTCAAGTTAGGCCTTTGCCACTACTACAATATCTGTAATGCAGAAAAAAGGAAAATAGCATATCACAGGTGCAAGAACACTAAGCAGGAAAGCTTTCACAGCAGTGTTAAAATAAAAATCAGTTTGCTGCCACCCAACTTTGCACTTGGACAGTAAGAGGGCACCTGACTCTCATTTGACTATAGTAATCATGGAACAGCTAAAAGGCCATTTGTTCTGCAATCTTACACATGCAGAAGACACCAAGTTTGGGAGACTTGACAGCTCAAGAGATCAGGAACAGAACCTTCCATCTCTAAGTCACCAGTTCAAACAGAGACAAGAATAGTAGTGATCAAAAGCTACATGTGATGGCTGGTCAGGGATTAGATGAAGACATGGTTACTCAATGTCAAGGTCCCAGCAGATCAGTGTGAACCACAAGAGCTTTTTTCACTATTTTGCACCTGGTTTTCAGTCCTGAATCATTATACCTCCTGGATTCTGTACATGTTAATAAGTAGCAAAGAAACTGATCTGCTGCATACACACACTGAACTGGCATTGGACAAAAGGACTTTACCCTCTGGCTGTCAGTGATGTCTGCACTCAGCATGTGCTGAATTTTTTACTTTTTATTATTATTATAGTTCAGAATTTTAGCTTTTCTTATTATTAGAGACAGTTTTCAAAGTAATACTTAGCTTCCCATGCCTTTCACACCCTCAGATGCTGTAACCCTATTTATAAACAATAGTTCCCAAACTTGCTGTGTATTTCTCAAAACATATCAATTTTAAAAGTACATTAGCGTAGGAATTTCAGAACGTTGGCATTTGAGAAATGACTGAGACAATATTATTAAATTTTTTATCAAACCTAAAAAAAGCCATTATTTCATAAGGGCCATGTCTACATAAAGGCAGTGAGGAAAAAAAAATCTGTATGCGAAGAAACAAATATTCCTTTTGATATTATGCATTCTTCAATACATCAGCGTGCAGTCTCTGCAAAGTCTGCTAGCAGCAGCTCCTTTCCAGCCTGACTTTAGCTGTGAAAGTCTGCAAAAGTACCTGTGATTTCCAAGCTGGATAAGCAAGATGAAAACAAGTACAGAGTGTATGTTGACTGAAGGTCCCCAGAGCTTGGGTTCATTGTCCTGCTTCAAACACCACTACCAAAAACAATCTTCTACAGAAGCTCAACAATACACAGTTCATAGTTCTTAGTAGCACATTACTTCCCGAGAATGAAATTGCTGATGAAAAGCCAAGATCCTAGAAACCTAGCAGGAAACTTATCCTTAGCTAAGGAGGCCCTCACATACAAAGAATTCAACTTGCTATTCCAGGAGTTTGAAGAGAACATACCAGACTGATGAGATTTCAGTAACCTTGAACTTCTGAGATTCCTCTTGGTGCTTTCAATCCCAGATGTACTACTGCACTGCAATAATCAGATCTGGAAACAACAAAGAGGTGCATGTGGTAAATACAGAGATCTGCTGAGCTGTCTGGACAGCAGTACAGACACCCTGGATTGTTTTAGCAGCTATCTCAAACCACCCAAAGCTTAGCTGACTTGAGATATTATTAAAGTTCCAGCATGTTAAATCCCAACTCTTTCTACATAGGCAATAAGCCCTTAACAGAATCATTGTCCCTGCCCTATAAAGCTGGACATTCCTAACAGGTCTCGATTTCTCAGCAGCTGCCATATTGGTTTGCTTTGGGGTGGTTGTTGGGGGGTTTTTTAGGGGTGTGTGATTTGGTTGGGTTTTTTTTCTTTTTTTTTTTTTTTTTTAATCAGAACACAGAATTGTATCTTGTACAGCTGCATAACCAAGGTCTCTGGTGACAGAAGGCTACATCACTTGCTTCAGCCAAAGTCCTTGAAAAAGGATCTAGACATTTTAAAAGACACTTCCTTGACATCAGGTATCTCTTGGGTGGAGCAAAAATAAGTATACTACAGCTTCCATTGACTTCAGCATAGTCCAAGTGCACTTATATGTAATCTATAATAATCTTCGTAGGTCAAATGATAAATCTTGAATGCAAGTCCCAGCCCATTCAGTATTTAAAAAAAAAAAAAAAAAACAACAAAAAACTGCATAGCAATTAACTGCCAAGAAAAGAAAATGGAGCCAGAAGTTTGTATACTTCCAATTGTCTCAGAAATCAGACTGATTAATATAGCTGTTACAAAACTACACACTTTCACAGAAACAGGGATTACCTTTATCTGTAACCATAGCAACTTTTCAGTAGTTTGTGTTAATGCTACTCTCCCTCTGATAACTTGCCACTATCTCTTTCAAGCTATTTGTGTAAGGTTTTGAATGTGCCATCTGAGACCATGAAGTAACAAGAAGTTGAAACGTAAACTTACACTCCTGTAAGTATACTATGTCATATACAATGTTGTTAATTTTTGCCATAAATTCATGATTAGTCAAGAAGTTAAATAGTAACAGATTAAAATAAATTTAAAATGATTCACAGGTTTTTAAGACAAACATTTTAACAGGTATTCTATGAAATATATACAGGAGAGAGTTTTTCCACTAGTGAAGAATATCTTCTCTATCTGCGAAGTAATAAACCAAAGGAATCATGCCACTGACATGTCAGAGAATTTGTTATTCAGTACCATAAGGAACAAAAATCCTCCCATTATACATTCATTTTGGCCTGAACAAATACAAGACCGATCAGAGAAGAGCCAGTCCCCGTGTTCTAAGTGATAGTAAAGAACCGGTGTAGGTACCTCAGCACAACAAAAACAAATCAGACAAAATTCAAAGAGTAAAGCTGTAAAAGTTAGAGGACAGACAAGAAAAAGTCAAAGGAATGACCTGTCATATTTACTTCCTCAATTGCTGACTTACCATCATCCACAGTTCAGAAGATGCAAAAAAATTATTTAAGACGACACAAGACAAACAAAAGCATTTACTTGTAAGTAGGAGGAAGACGAGAATAATTCCTTCTTCTTTTTTTTTTTTTTTTTCTACTGAAGTTCACAGGGCAGCTTACTAAGCTGTGCCCTTCTCTTTTCAGTGTAGAGCTTGGCACAGTTAAGATGTGAGCACAGAACCTTAGAAGAGTGAAAGAAACTCGGCACGCTCTTTGCTCCCTGTTACTCTTACGCAACGACACCTATTATAGGACAAGCCCGGACAAACACTCGGGAATGGACTTCAGAACACAACGGTGCACTTGAAGTCAATCCATGCAGGGGGTGAAGTAACTACCATGGTTTTCCTGAATGCTTCCACATTACACCAGCACATATGGTGGAAGCTTCTGTATTTCGTTGTTGCTGCTGTCGTTATTAGCAGTAAGGTAACTGCCCTTTTTATTTTCTAAGGTTACCCAATCCTAACATCCTGTGGAAACACGAGTGGATGTTCACACCCCTTATCTATCACTCCAGGCTTTTGGCAAAGCCTAGGAGGCAAGTTGGGTTAAATCTCTCAGCGTTCCTGGGCGAACACTAAAACAACAACAATAACTTTTCATAAAGCAAAACGCCGAAGTACGACAGACTTTGCAAGAGTTAACCCTTGGTTTAACTAGAAGAGTGGTACAACACGAAGTGCATGTTGATTCCCGAGCACCCCTGTCCCCACACCAGCCAAACCCGCTGCTCACCCGAGGGGCAACGGGGCCCGGTCCGGGGTGGGGGAACCCTCGGGCGGGCAGGGCACGGCCGCCGGGTCCGGCCCGGCACCGAAACCCCGCGGTGCGTGCGGAGGGCGCGGGGCCGGGGCC